>CBVK0100728942.1:0-12283 GCA_900067695.1 Picea abies
GTCTGACTTGCGATATCCGAAATAAAACAAGAAAAAGCAAACATACTTGCGAAAAATGGACCCTTTTTGAAAGTGAAAAAGCATTGCGATTCAGGTGACAAGATTTCAAAGTTTTGCAATTTCGGAAGGAAAAGAAAAACAACTTTAGATCTCAAGTATCAAATGTTGAAAATTGCGCGAGGTGAAAAAACAGGGGTGGCTCCAACAGTGCTCTTGGCACATAAAATGTCTAAATAGGTTCAAGGTCTATGGGCCCTATTATACTGGTCCACAACATGGGCTAAACGCCTAAACAGTCGTACCCACGTCCGAGGTGCCCCCACTACATGAGGCTGCATGGATGGAGGAAAGTCCTCAATCTCTGCCATCGAGACTATGCGAGTGAGTGGAGTAAAGTTCCTCTCAACTCGTCTAGGTACCCTCTCAGCCTCCCCGGCTGGGAGGTCTCTTGCTACTGCTGGTCCCCTGACAGCGGCAGCTACAGCCCCTGGCCGAGGATGACACGTGTTCCTTGCATAATCGATAGGTCGCACTGGTCCCACATCTACATGAAACAAACATATATCCGTCAAATACTCTAGCATATAAAAATAAAATGATATATATAACAAAAATCACATAAAAATCACATATACAACAAAAAAAATACAAAGGTGGAGACTTACCCATCTCCCCTCGCTCCTCACCAGGAGGCACGGGTATCTCAGGATCTCTCGAAAAGTCTATCCCTGCATATGGGTAATCCTCGATCATAGGGATCTATCGTGACAACCATGCAAAAAATTCATCATCGAAGGACTCATTGGTCCTTCCACCACCCTGTCGTAGAAGTAATACTGCCCATCTACATACAACAGGAAAAGAGGCTTGATGTCATTGTACCACTACCTGAGGACTAAAGCTCAGAACTCTCTTGAAAAAGAACGAACACAAAATAGTCCCAAACCCGAAGTTCCTCTGTGTCCGCTAACGACAATTTATCAATTGCCTCTTCATACACTCTAGTAGTGTGGTACTCTAGTGAAAATGTTTTGCATTCAAACACTGGGTAGCACAGTTCATCTCTGCGTGGGATGTCTGATGCAAGGATGTTGAACTGGTAATCCGCCCAATGAGAAATAATATCGCTTGCAGCGATAGGTTAGTGATTTTACTTATGGGCACCTGGGAGCTCAAATGGTTTTTCCCAGCCTCATAGTGTAGGGATATCAGTTTCACTATGTTATGCGGCCCAGACAGAAACATCCTGAAATTGACTAGTTCCCCTCTCTTTGAGAGGCCAGTAAAAAAGCAGATATCCTCGGTGGTGGGCACCAGTGATTGCCCCTCTAGCATGAAAGCCTCTGCATTAGGGTGCCCATAGTCAACCAAGGCATTCAATAGCTTCAGTTGCACCAGCATAAATGGACATAGAAATAACTTTAGCAAGCCACATTGCATCAATGCAGCCACGGCATTCGGATCTCCCGCAACCAAGTCACCAACTTCTTCATGCTCCCTTTCCCTCCAGTGGACATACATCCTACCAAAACAAAAAAGTTCAGGAGGGTGCGTGAGTGTTGTTTGGTTTGTTTTGTTTACAAAGGGAGGTCCACGCGTGCTGTCTAGGTGACAGTCGCATGTACATGCGGGCAGGTTTTACTCTGTCCGAGTGTACATGCGTTCTATCCAGAGACAGCCCATGTGGACCTAGGGTCGACCTTTTAAAGGTCGACACCCACCCAAAACATGAAATAAAAAACAAAAATAAATAATTGAATAGCTATATAGGGGAGTTTGTACTTACTTGGTCTAGATGGAAGTTTGTTTCGTCCACTATAGCTCCCAGAATCATCATTTTTATAAAAGGGGGTCTTTTGGCTCCAGATTCAATTTCCAAATCGACAATGGTGATAATGAGCTACCAGCTTCTATTTATAGACTTTTTGGCCTCTTTTTGTCACTTTTTTAGCCTCCCTTATCATTTTCTTTATACCAAAAACCATTTAGAGTGATTCGGGAGTTATATGGGAGGGATTTGATCGGGTATTGAGACATTTTCTTTGAGTTTTGAGTAAATTTTGACGGCCCATGAAAAAATTTCCAATGATCAACTTGAGCATATAGGTTAGGTTTCTACCCTGATTTTTGTATCTCATTGTCTTTTTCATTTTCCATAGGATCGATCCCATCAGATTGTGACACAGAACCATCATCTCTAATTTAGAAGTGTCACAACTTGGTGGTAGAGCTTACCGAAACATGGATTCCCTAGGTAGAACCTGGTTGCATTATGGCATTCATGATGTCTCTAAAAACACTGTATTCTCGGGAGTCCTTATAGTCTTTCCTGAATATGAGTTTGAGCCTCATTTGCATGATTCTTCTTCTCTCTTGACCTCACCCTTAGGACTTCCAAAAACTAACGGGTCTTCTTTTAAGCCCTTTTCAGACCCTCTAAATATGAAAAGATTGTCGAGCAATCTTGTGGCCTTTCATGCTCGTTAAACTGAAATTTGAAGTCATGTCTGTCCAGTAGTAGTTTACCCCTTTTTCGGTCCAGACAGTCAACTGTATGAATAAAGGTATACTCTATGGAACTTCAGCTCTATAGAAGAGTACTCTCAGGTATAATTTTATCTCTTTTTCGGGCCTGAGGAACTAAACTTACGAAGAAGGAACCCTCACAGAGTCCATAGTTAAGCTCTTTTTAGACTCCCTAAAATTGAAACGATCGTCGAGTGACCTTATTCTTTCACACTCGCTAAATTGGTCCAGAATAACATTCTTGACGGAATCCATAGTTAATCTTTTTTCAGACTCCTTAAAAATGAAAAAATAAATGAGTGATCTTGTCCTTGTCACACTCGTTAAAATAGTTTTGAATCAACGTTTAATCGGTGCTAGTTTACCCTTTTTCGAACCGACTAGACTATATTCAGAAAAGGTACCCCAATGGAGTCTCCTTTTATGTTTTTTCAGACCCTCTAAATATGGAAAACCACCGAGCCTACCTTCTCTGGGCTCGTTAAACTTACATTGAAGGACGTTACCATTGTGTATTTTGTTAACCGTGTTTGCATACCTTCTATGTCAGTATAGTAACAGTTTGCTTCTGCACTTTAACACCCTTGGCCCCCAGAGGATTTTTCTCGAGTATCATTATTTAGAAAATTAGTCTTTTCCTTGTGCCTTGAGATTGTATGTTTGCAGCATTTGTTCCTCCTTTGTAATGTAATATTCCTTTATTCTTTTTCCACAATTATTGAAAAGGACAAAAAAATCAAATATACCCCAAAAAGAGGAAGGGAAAAGTATTTTCTTTATTGGTAGCACAATGAGTCACCATTGGATAAAGCACATATATCTATTTGTTCATCAGACTATGGGATGTAGTACGACCTTAGGAAGCCTTGTCTCGCTATATAGAGTTGTGTCCTCCACCGTTTGGTTATCCTTCCAAACATATGGAGAGTTTGTGTTGCCTCCTTCTTCGTAGACTTATGTTTAATGCCATGTTGCCTGAGTCTCATCATTTGTTGTGCTATTATCCAAGGGAAGTTTGTCACCAAGCCTGATTTGGCCCCTCTGCAATATGTCTCTTGTCCTCATACCCGGCCATCTTGAACATCCAATTAAGTCCTTGTTCGAAATCACTGAAGCCTTCAGTCTGATCTTCAAGATTATCAAGTCCATGACAGACAAGCCATTGAAGGCCTCAGGTAGTGCAGTCATACACTCATATTACACTCCTACCTGAGTTTTGAATATTTTGAAGTTGTTTCTCGAGCTCTGAAGATCTCATCTCTAGCCATTAGGCCATATCAGCTTCTAGAAGATGGATACTCTATATGTATATCTTTTTGATTTTGATATGTAGCTCCACTATGTATTATTCATGGATACTCTTTATATAGTTATATGACATGGATCTACAGTGTATTTGATTGGTAGCCATGATTATATTTTATCAAGAGCATGGGTATGCCCACCTCGGTGAGACATTTGTTATTTTGCAGATGGCACCTCCCAGTTCCTGATCCTTGGGCTCAATCATTCTACACATCAGTAAAGATTGGTAATGTATTTCAATCATCAGATTCTCTTCTGAGCTCACACATTAGGGGGCATCTATTATAACCCTAAATTGCATCACACATGCTTGCCTTGCATCAGGCCATCTCATATCTCTTCTTTTCCAAAGCACTACTGAACAACCCTTTGAAAATCCTCTTTTATAAAGGCCCACATGCCCTACTCCATTACTAAAAATGTGTACATGTTGACTGACCCAAAACAACCTGCGTGGACCGAAAAAAGAATGAAAAAAGGAAAGTTGTTGACGGAACACAAAAGCTATGGGTGAGTTAACTAAAACTCTCGATCATGCATGGCCGAGGGTTTGTCCAAATACCTAGCTCCTTCTATCCTATAAAAGAAGGGGTAGGGGTCCCATTTGGAAGAGGAAAAATATAGCAAAGAAACTCTACCCATTTGCATATTCCCATTGTCCCAACCCTTTAGCCTTTCCTGATGCCAAAGGAGATACAAAGCAAAGTAGTTGGAGGACAATAGAAGAGGAGCCCAGGATCAGTTTCGCAGAGTAGTGGGTAGTCTCAACTTTTTTAAGTTGACTCATTCCAAGTAATAAAGAAAATGCTTTTCCCATCCCAATTCATGAACTTTTTATAGTTTGACTAGTATATGTTTGGATTTCTAACCTGTTATTATATAAGTAGGATGCATGCGTAGTTGTTGTTTGTCTTGTATGCAGGTCAGCTTTGGAAGGGGTATTGTGAACAAGTAATCAAGTACAATGGAGGATCGACATCAAACGTCGGGAACGAGGTAGGTTGATCTTTCCATGCATTTGCTAAGAAAAGGGGATTTAAATCTAGGGATGAAGGTAGAAAGTAGTTTTCTTCATTGATATCTGCATGCAAAGTCTGAAATCTATTTGCTAGTCCGTCGGGAAATTTCCCTCACAACACTGGTGTCTTCATGTGGTGTATTCCTATTGACATCCCTGAATAATGTGGTCGAATATAGAGTCGTTATATAACATTTTCACGATGCCATTTCACATGGTATTCGCTCTTTGGAATTTCTCCTGGATTCTCAATTATTAGTATGTTAGTTGAATGACAATTACCATGTGTGTGATCCTACTTTACTCTGACGATTCCTATGGGCATGTCTTTTAGAGAAAAAGTTTGATTTTATTACTTATCATCACATACCTAGGAGTTCTAATTATGTATCTGATGCTTATGCTAATTTTGTTTTAGTTTGTCATTTGTCACATAACTAAAACAAAGAAAACAATCTCATCAATGTACACATTGTAATATAAGTAAAGCTGAAGATCCATGTTTTAGATATATTTCAAAAAATATGATGTTTATAGTACAAAATTGGGGCCAACACCCTCAATACACATATATAACCGATAATAAAAAATCCATGACATCTACGCTTGCGGTGTCGGATATGTGTCATGATAACAAACTACGATGTTTGCAAGAATCCCAAAGAGTCACACCCAATCTATGGTCACTCCAACCACTTGCCACTGCATGGCCTCGGACATATCCTCTACCTGAACCATCGGACTCCTATGTGTCAAATGAGCCATATTTCCATGCACATTTTGAAGGACTCTCTCTACTTCTTCTCTCACCACGTCATCTCCCCAGTACCTTCGATGATGTCGTGGAAGCCCATCTGGTCATCACGGACCTACTTCTACATCACACAAGTGTCTACTTAGTACTTAAGAATCATCCAAAAATATTTTTGTTTTACTATACAAAAATACAAAAACAATGAAATATTTGAAAACTTTGACATACCTGTGTCCACATAGGAGGTCCCTAGTGGCAATGGCATGTCAAGGTCCCCTCTAAAGTCAATCCGTACATAGGGGTAGTCATCCATAGCAATGACCTGGTGCCTACACCATTTAAATAAATCATCGTTGTAGGGTGTGGGCACCCTACCTCCCCATGCTATCTCATTACCTCCATGCCATGTCTGGATTGCAAGGTCCTTGAGGAATGATCTCGAATCTAGGTCCTAAACATGGAACCCGCTCAAATAAAAAGCTACACAAGATGGAAGAAAACTCGAAGTTCGTCTTATCACCTTGTTTTCATTTTGTCAACTGACTCTTCGTATTAGGCAGTAGTGATGTGCATCAATCATACTCCACGGGTCTCAAACACTCTATAGAATAGAACATGAGAGGCCTCTATGCCTAATGCAATGAAGTCGATCCTATGATCCTAGTTAAAATGAGGACAACAGTCTTCAGGCTGATATTGTTTATCACTCGGATGGGGAGTTGACTCCCGACCTTATCAGTCCCTTCTATATAGTGAGAATCTATGTACTCTATTTTCATACTGCTCTTAGCTCCCTAGGATTTGAGGTTCACTACCTCACCTTGACGTGACAACCCAGTCAATAAATATATATTGTCAACTTCAATCCTCAATGGTTTCCCATCGAGGGTGAAGCTCTCACTGTCTGGATCCCAGTAATCCACAAGAAACTCTAGCAACATCACTTGGGACCTCATCCCTTTGCGTGCCCAGAATTTGTACAACCCACATCTTTTCAATTCCATTTGGGCCCCTAGATCTCTTTCCACAACATCATCTACCTCCTCATGTTCCCTTTCCTTCCATTCTACCACCATCCTGCCAGAGAAACATCAATTTTTGAGTTCAAAACAATCAAAAACCTTGTTTACGGACTTTTACATGGGCAATAACATTCAAATTTTTTTATAGGGATGAGTACACACATCATGTATTTTACATAGTAGCATATAAACTCACGTATATGTGACCCGATGAGTGGTATCTTGCGTACACCAAAATACCTAATTTGCGCCTTAATTAAGGCAAATTTGTAAACCGAAATAAAAAATTTAATCCACTAGAAAGGAAGAGGAGGGGAAGAAGAATTACCTGGTCCAGACAGTCTATGATTCCATCACTAGATGCTCATGCAATCACCGATTGAAGATCAGAGGTAATTTGGTCCAATTTTCACTATTTGGGTAAAAAATCAAAATGACATAGTAAAATTTGGTTTTTGTTACTATTTATAGAAGTTTTTACCCACTTTCTGTAGTTTTGGATCGTATTTTCACCTAATGGACTAATACAACAGTGGATTGAGTTGGTTTTTGTAGTTTTCGCTAGGGATTCTTGCAGTTTTTAGCATTATGTTGACCATTCGTAACTACAGGCACGTATTTTTGCTACCCAACATATAGGATAGGTATCCATTCCATCATGCACAATTGCATTATCTTATAACTAGCACTCATATGCCTTAGGTATGAACCCATTTTTGTGACACAGAACCTTCCATCTACTAAAACATGTGTTGTTATCAAATGGTAGAGACTTACCAAACATGGGTACCCTAGTTAGATCCATTGCTCCATTTGGTTCCCATGTAGAGATGTTTCCCATAGGACAGCGAGTCCCTTATATATAATACATGACTTTATGATGAGTCTCATTTCTCATTCATAAACATGCTGACCTATACCTAGACGAATTCTAATCGAGTTTGATTTAAGCTCTTTTCCCACTCCTTTTAAAAAAGCGAAAATATTGCCAAGTCACCTTGTCTCTTTCACACTCGTAAATTGGATTTGAAAGGACATTTATTTGGTACAAGTTTATCCCTTTTTCACACCAAGTAGACTAATATTATGAAAAATGACATTTTTTGACAACAAGTTGTGATTGCATCTCATTCCCTTGCTTGCAGTATTGAGCCTATAGTTAGTTCTCACTTTGCCTTATAAATCATTTTCCTCAATAGTTTTTCCTCCTCAACCAAGAAGAGCCTTGTTTATATCCTTTACAATTTGACACCCTATACTGAGGAGGGAACATTCCCCCAAGTGTCCATCTCTCACATGCACCTCCTTACATTGAGCATAGGTATGTTCCACTGCTGGAACTAGTTTTTCTTACCTATGACACACATTTCCTCCTCTATATCATAGCATTCATTTTTATATGAAAAAACAAAGAAAGACGGGCGGGAAGGGAGTATTATCTTATATTGGCAGCAGTCGTGTCACCTTTGAACATAACACAGATTTACTGAGTCCACTTGTCACCATAATTTTGGTTTTAGCATGGCCTTAGGAAACTGAGATCATTACAAAGATTATTCTCCCCCAATTAGTTACTCTTCCAGACCCTATAGAAAAATTGATTGATTCCTCTTGCATTTCATGGTTTCATCATTGAATTTATGCTTCCAGAGTCTTCCATATGTATCATGATCTTGTTCAAAGGATTTCTATCAACTTGTGTCGGCCATTCCTCAGAACTCTTGACTTTGCATGTCAGCCATACCCTCATTTTGTCTCAAAATCACATGATGTTTTAGTCCTATTATGCACATTGGTCCTACTTTCCCCATTGGTAGGTAACCTTGAACCCATCAGTCGACATTTCATTATTGTTCATTGATTGAGTGGTTTCCCTTGTGCTCGATGGAAATACATAAATTCACACATTTGGGATTTGTGCAGTGTCTTGGATGCCATTAGCCTTATTGGTGGTTTCCTCAACTTTTTCAGCAATTTTCCTCATTGGCTTCTATTCAGAGGGTCTTTTTCATGTACTTCTATAGGGTCTTTTTCAAGACAAGCTATCATCATCTTGCATCATCAATGAATCATGTCAGAAATAAAATCCATAACTATAACATCTAATCAGATGAACATATGTCATATATACAACAATCAAACCCCAATAGTCCACTCTCTGACTCGATCTAGAGTCAAAGGATTTCATCGATGTCTCAGAATCCTCGAGATCCAAAATCCTACACACTCAGGAGAACCGAGTCAATAGCACCTATCTATATCAATACAACAAAATAACATGTCATCATATCCATAATGCCTCATAATCATAATCAACAACCAATAGTATACTAATCCAGATCACTTGCAAGAAAGTGTCCTCAAGAATAAGTTCGCTCGGTGCACGTAAGAGCAGGATGCTACATACACCCCCTCTTGGTCTAAACCCCATCTCGAAGTTTCACAGTATATAAGTGTTGAAATCATGTGTATCACAGTGTCATAAGTCTCTCTATCAAACAAAAAGGAAACTGCTGACGCATATCATATGTGTCCTCCCAGGTCATCGAGTGCAGACTATAGTTTTCCCACTAGACCTTGACTTGATCTACCTTTCGATTACATAGATATCAAATGAAATGATCCAAGATGTGGATTGGCTCAGCTGTGAGTGCACCCTCATATGATACCTTCAAGGTACTTAAGTCAAAACACGAGTAGGTTCATTTATAATGTCTCAAATAGATACAAGATAAACATCATGCATACAACTCAAGGAATCAGGTAAGGCTAGTCAATCAGCCACAAGCCTCTCTTTTCCACAATCTCGCAGGATCCCATGAACCTAGAAGATAGTTTAGCACCCTATCCAAACTTGATTTAACTCTTATGTGGTTTCACCCACAAGAATATGTGATCCTCGCATCGTAACTATGGTCGACACGACGGGCATCGACATAAATCTTTTGTCGATCCTGTGCTTTTTGATCCTTTGTCTTATGGTTTTCATTTGATATTCCATTACTTGGATTGTGATGCAGCCACGCTCACAAGAACATCCTCTCACAGGATCTTTCCTTCCTTCACTGGCCGAAGAACTCTAATGTTCCTCTAATTCCCTATTGGGAAATCTGCACCCACAGTAAACCTTCGCTGGATCTTCCTTTCGCACTCAGAAGATCAGACTTCGCGAATTTGCAATGTCAAAGGTCGAGTGTTGGACTCTCAGATCCTCGACACCCAATGACCAGTCAACACTGACCTTCTCTTTCCTCTATCGAGGCTTTCCCTATCGCAAATATGACACTCGCGATGTCGAGGAACTCGGTTCTCCGATTCCCGATGCCCGATACGCCAAAACTTCGATGCACATATGAGTTGTCCCTTCAACTTCCCGTCACTTCTATCGGGATTTCGGACTTCGCGGGATCACGAATCCTGATGTGAATGTTTCGACACTTCTCACTGCAAAACCCCGATAACTTGTGCCATTTGTATTCCACTCCGACTCTTGTGGTCCCACACTACTCTATCGTCGTCGAGATATCGCGTTTTGCGATTTTGTGATTCCTGTTGCTATATTCACGGGACTTAAACCCATGAAACCCTGATGCATGATGTACGTGTAGATCCAACAGCCCTGGCCGGCTTGGATCAACAACTCTCTCCCTCCTAAACTTTGAACCTCTCGAGAAAACGTCACTGTGTCTCCCTTGCACCTCTGTGAGATCCAACGTCTAATGGAGATTCGCAGTTTCTCCTTGGAGAAGTCCGTTCGTTTGTTACTCCTGATGAAATCTATGAAACGACTAAGTGTTCCTCTCCACAGAACTCGTTCACCTTCACACAACCTTGTGGAGCTTCTTACGAACTCTCAATCATGACTTCCCTACACTGTTCTTTAGCAGAATTAGAAGGCCTATCCTTCCTGAGCTTTCTTACAACTCTGAGCGCTAGAAAAAGACTCCTTGCATGCACTCCTTGCAACAACCGTCAAACACTCTCAAGTTCTTGGATACTTTGACTCTGCGCACACCTTGCAACAACAGTCTTTCAATGCTTCGCTTAGGTTCTCAACCCTGAAGCTTCACCTAGCCTGCGCACTCCTTGCACGGCTCCTGTGCTCAACTGTACTTCTGGGTGAATGAGAACAAAAGTGACTCTATCCGAACCCTCTATCAACGCACTCCTTGCGGACAAATTTGACTGCACTCCTTGCAGGAATCCTTGGTTTAGATAGAGAAACAATTGAAACTCATTTCCTTTCCTTCTAAGACTTCAAAATCAAACATGAAATCATATACACAGCACATAAAGCAAATGTATAACAGGAAAGCAATCATTCATGAGCATATCATTCAGCATCAACACATAGAGAACGGACAAAAAAACCATGAATTTGAATCAACTCTTTCTATTAATTCAAATGCCTGTACATGGGTGTTCTTACACAGCTCTCTGCTTACTCCTATGCTCCAATCTTCAATAATGTTACAATACACAATGATGGTGTCTATATCCCGTTTCCCTCTTGTGCTCTCAAATAGTCTAATCTAGAATTAAATCCTATCTACCTGCATTAACTATATTAAGTGCCTCCTACCTACTAAGGATGAGAGCTAAAGGCTCAAAGTATGATTACAATATAAAAGTGTGCCTAATCTTAATGGCTCATTTAAGATCGTGCAACAATCTCAAGGTGATTTTCAAAAAAAATTGTGCTGGCGCTTGTCCAGTTGTCTCTTGCCTTCCACGCTGGCTCGCTTGATGTGGGAGATGCTCCTGCATCATACTCCCTCGCTTGAAAACTTTCATGGGCTCCTGTCCATGAGCTCCTGCATGGTCTATCCATGATTCTAAATCTCCACTTCAGTCTCCCAGCTGGCATCTTCAACTAGATGATTCTTCCACTTGACAAGATACTCAAAGTATTCTTTCCTCATGGTCTTCTTACCGATTCTTTTGTCCAGTATGCACTCCATATTTTGCTTCTCTGCAACTGGCATCTTCTTTGTCCACTGGATCACTGGATGCTCATTTCCAATCTCTGCTTCTCCATCTTTATACGGGTACAAATCTGAGATATTGAATATCATAGAAATTCCGATCCCATCGGGTAATTCAATCTCATAAGTGTTTTCCCCAAATTTCTTCAAGACCCTACACGGTCCAATTTTCTTCATCTTCAATTTATTGTATGTTCCCCTTAGGAATATTTCTCTTCTCAAATGTGCCAGAACCAGATCACCAACCTCAAACTGAAGTTGTCTTCTATGCTGATCTACTCTGCGTTTATATTCTTGACTTGATTCCAGCAGTCGCTCCTTCACCTGGTTGTGAAGTTCTTTCATCGCCTCTGCGAATTCTTCTGCACTAGCACTCCTAGTAGCAATCTCCTCTGAATCTCTCATTTCATAAATTCCCCTCGGCTACATGCCATAAACAACCTAAAATGGACTCTGTCCTATGCTCTGATTCACTAAATCATGATACGCAAACTCTGCCTGCGGCAATATACTATCCCACTGGCTGTGGTGCTCTATCACCAAGCTTCTCAGCAAGTCTCCCAGACTTCTGTTTACCACTTTTTTCTATCCATCTGTCTAAGGATGATAAGCCGAACTAAATTCCAAGTTAGTTCCCAGCTTCTTCCATAAGGTCCTCCAAAAATGCCCTATG
>CBVK0100728943.1:0-10467 GCA_900067695.1 Picea abies
CTCTTCCGATCTCACCAAATCCTCCTTCAGCTCTTCGATGGCTGGATCGCTCTTCTGATATTGGTTTTCTTCTAGCTGCAGGGTTGCCTACAGAGCCTCTGCCTGTGTCTGAAACTTCTATTGTCGCGGTGGATATTTCAAGTGTGGTAATAGTGAATTGACGAACATGTGCCTGTGTTGCATGTCTGTCATGAGATATTTCAACTTTCCTTTCATTCGCTTGAATCTCTGGTCAATATCCCATACGGATTCTCCTGGTTTCTGTCTAATTTCTATCATCTCGTTCATGTATTGGTCCTTCGAACTTGGCTTCTGAAACTCATTTATCAGCAGCTTCTTGATATCCGCAATCGTTCTGGTTGTCCCTGGTGGATTGTTTGTGGCTAAACTCATATACCAATCCAGTGCGCGATCCCTTAGTGTAATTGCTAGCTGTGCAAGTTTAGTGTCCTCATCTGTGATCTATTTTGCTTCCCAGATCTTTTCACAGATAAACAGGTGTTTCTCCAAGTCCTTCGACGCTTCTCCTTTGAATTCTGGTAACCTGATGGTGGGATCGTGTCCTACAATCCTGAATGTTGAACTACTACCTCCGCGCGGTGTAGATACCTGATTAATGCTTCATGAATTGGCTCCCCCAATTGTCGTTCCTTGAGTAGATGTACTTCTTGTTGTCTTCCTTCTCCCGAAATTCGGTTGCCTAAATGGTGGTGTTCTTTTTGGTGTGTTAGTCGCACATGGGTTTATGGGTTCCACACTGACATTAATTCCACACTGACATTAATATGGATAGGATTGTTGTCTTTTATTCCCATTCTTGGGCCTCTTGTCTTCCTCTCACATATGTTGCGCGCAGGATTTTCTCAATTTGCTCCACAGTCCGGAGATCCTCTACCTCCTCTTCATCACTTGCCAAGCCTTCCCTCGCGACTACGACTCTCTTCTTGGTGTTCACCTTGTATTGGTAGGGTACTCCACTGCACGTCTTTCTAGCTGTCACCATGATTTGCTTGATCTGGTCATCATCCATCATGATTGGGTCTAGGGCTTCCTCCTTTCCTTTATCCACTTCTTCCATTTCTCCTTTTTTTGTCAGTGCTTCCCCCCTTCCCCCATGCACGCAGGGAAGTTTAGTTGTTTGATTCCATTGTCATTACACCTTTGTTATAGACCAATATCTTAATAGAAGTATATAGCGATCTAATATACCTTCATTGAGGTCCTCGTAGAAACTCTTGCTCTGTTGTGTTGTACGACTTCGCGGTATCTACTGCAAATTTTGTTATAAAGCCTACTACAATACTGTCGAACCAAAAATCTACTACGCGGGTGAATTTGTTATTCACCTGCTATAGTTGCGCGATCTAAACTGAGGTCCAGTCTATCTGTCGGGTCCGATTTGTTGCGTGGTTATCCTTCAACCTCAATATCCATTCCTGTAGTAAGTGTGGAAAATCACAGAAAAAGACTCTGTGCAGATCAGTAAACACATACTTCTCAAGATATTTGCGCAGTGTTACTCTAGGATTTCTGTTATCTTTCTGCGCAAACTCTAGCTCCTTTGTCTTCAGCCAACTTTCGATCTCTGCTTTTGTGGGATTCCACGGTCTCAACATCCCCTTCTAGCGACGCATTCTTCTCACCTTCTTGTCATTCAATTCAGTATTCTTTTGACTCACCTTCCGCAAATCTTACATTTCTTTTAACAGATCTTCAACAGATCCCATCTACTCAATCCTATGTTGTTCCAACTGGCAACGAAACCATTTGTTGGTTGGTTTTTTGAGTTATACCTTTAAATATGATTGACCCAGGTCCAGGTCTACTAGGGATCCAACAAAGCCTCTAAAACTATCGGCCCTCCTGGTAAACCAGGAGGCAGCGCAGCGCACAGAGTGCACTGCGAAGTTTCACCCGAGATAGTCTTAATGGGTGACTGCAATACTCAAGTGTTTGCAGTCCAGAATTGAATGGAGATCTGTTAGTCACGCGCTGAGAGTTCTATCCATTTATTCAATTAATGTATTGTCATTCATCTACCTTAGTTAGTCTGCCATACTTTATTCATGCATGTAAATCAACCAATCTAACTACTTCATCAAAACAGTCATCTAAGATCTAATCATGGACAGCAAAGACATAAACAATAATCACTCCACATAACACATGATTTATCGTGGTTCATCCCCTCCTGGGCTACGTCCACAAAGATTTGGCTCTAAGGCTCTTATTATTGTTCTGTCATCTATGGCGTCGCGCGCACTACAACTCTGTTCATACATTCATAAAACAGACTCCTCGACCTTTACGAGGCTGACTAGATCGCACCAGGCTCCTCAACCTGCGATCTAACCCTCAAGGTCCAATCACTTCTCCCTCCCATAACTCAACAGTTAAAAAAAGGTATCAGATTACAATAGTGTTACCAATACTTCTCCTCCAAAAAACCCCTCCTCAACGTTTCTGGCTCATCAGCCATTACAATGTATTACAAAAACCCTAACCCTAGCGTCGTTAGGTCTGCCATGCATGCGCGCGTGTTGCTTTTCCTTCGAGTTGTCGCTTTCTTCTTGCATGCCTTTCCTCCCAAAATAGCCTTTCTTTCTGATTCGGCCCACTTCCAACAATGGGGATTCACCTTTATTTATACAAGACTTATCACATCAAATGATGTGTTTATTGGCACAATAGGGCCGACCTCAATAACTCAGAATATAACTAATAATTACAATATTAATTATCTTTTACATTAATTATCTTTTACTTTACGATGGGGCCGACCTGTACCCTTTACATCACAATTAGGGTTACAGGTAAATCTAACTCTTAGACCATATAGCAAGGGATCTCACACACCCACTAGTGCTCAGCTACTAGGGGCACGTCCACCTGTGCTCAGCCACAGGGACGTCCAAGTCAATAGATCTCTATCTCACTGAGTCTCACAGAAGAATCATTTGGACAAACACTCACTAGTGCTCAGCCACTAGGATCACATCCACCTGTGCTCAGCCACAGGGGCGTCCTACTCAACAGATCTCTATCTCACTGAGTCTCACAGTAGAATCATCTGGAGCATCACATCGTCTCAACTCTCTATACAGAGGAGAACAGTAAACCCATCACATGGGCTCCTTCACCCCTCACAGGGGTACACATCGTTTCATCTCAAACGACACACCCATCTCATGAGCATCTTCCCTTCTCAGGGGCACACAGCGTTCCATCTTCGTCTCAGAGAGAATGACACACCCAGCTCATGGGCATCTTCCCTACACATGGGCACGCAGCGTTCCATCTTTGTCTCAGAGAGGAACGGCACACCCATCTCATGGGCACACCCAACTCATGGGCTCTCTCACAGGCCGACACACCCATCCGGTCCACTACGCTCCCTGCCCAATCTGCATCGGTATATTCCTGCAAACTCAAGTCTACACTGGAGGCATATCTCAGGCCATATCCAATTGTGCCTCGTAGATATCTCAATACATGCTTCGCTGCTATCAAGTGAGTCTGTCTCGACTAACTCATGAACTGACTAAATACATTCACTGGATAGAACATATCAGGTCTAGTGTTAACCAGATACATTAGTGATCCACTCAGCTGTGGATCAATCTCGCCTGAATCAGTAGGAGCATTCATTCATTTTCTTCAAATCCATCACCATCAGTGTAGGCGTGGATTTGCACTCTGTCATGCCGAACTTCTTCAATATCTCCACTGTATATTTTCCTTGCCTCGGGAAAATCTCATCAGTTCTCTGTCGTACTTCTAGTCCCAAGAAGTAGTGCATCATACCCAAATCCTTCATCTCGAAAACAGAAGTCAATGCTCGCTTGTATTCAGCAATAAGTCTTTCTGAATTGGTAAGGAATAAATCATTCACATACAGGACCAAGACGAGGCACTCGTCACCAACAATATGATAATATAGGTTTGGATCAGCAACACTCTTGCTGAAAGCCAAACTCATCAAGAATCCATCCATCTTCTCATACCAAGCACGAGGTGGTTGCTTTAGTCCATACAAGACTTTCTTCAACTTGTACACATGAGATTTCTCGTCATATATCACGAATCCCTCTGGTTGCTCGATGTAAACTTATTCCTCAATCTCACCATTGAGAAAGGTTGTCTTTACATCCATCTGATGTAGTTTCCAACTCATGGATGATAGTACGGATGGAAGTGTATTGGGCTACTGGATCAAATGTCTCATCATAGTCAACTCCCTCTTACTTGTGAGAATCCTCTGGCTACAAATCTCGCTTTTGTATTTCTCGACACTTCCAATAGTTGCATGCTTGATCCTATAGATCCACTTGGAAGTCACTACAGACTTCCCTTCTGGTCTCGGAACAATATCCCACACATCATTCTTCAAGATGGACTGATACTCTTCTATCATGGCATCTTGCCATACCTGTTGACCTACTACTTCTGCCCATAGAATCATAGGTAGACTCTGATCATGCATCATTGCTTTGGTTGCTTCAATGATAGTTATGTTCTTCCTCCTTCTCAAATAGTTTTGACCCCCTCTGAGTCAAGTGACTCCCTCTGAACTCTGAAGGATAAAACATCTTCCTTTGTTGTTAACTTGCCTTGAACGAAAACAAACAAAAGGAAAACAAGACAAGGATATCTCCTAAAGGTAATGAGTACATCTCTAGAATCAAAACAATTTAAGGATTGTTGTCACAGCCACAACACCTACTTGTAATGTAGCAACCTTAGAAATGT
Organism: Picea abies; assembly: GCA_900067695.1. Lineage (NCBI taxonomy): Eukaryota > Viridiplantae > Streptophyta > Pinopsida > Pinales > Pinaceae > Picea > Picea abies. Next base: position 4,750 of record CBVK0100728943.1, read on the forward strand.
AGGTTAGAGGCATGATAATTAAAGCAATCAAACCTGGAGTCTTCACTTCCAATGTGTTGTTCCTCTGAATGCACTGAGATCCCTCTGGATCCACGATTGCACCAAGGGTTCCTTCCTCCTGCAAGTACCCTTATGACAATGATGCAAGTAATATATACAAGTGCATACCTGAGAGTGTACACCAATGGAGATTCTGCTTGTTTGTCAATGTCATGATGAGCAATGATATTCCTCGCTTGTTTACCATAGACTAGGAGGCAAATTATGTTGTTGTAGCTTCCTGTGGCCACCTGCCACTGCTACATTCTATAAACAGACTTGTTTGCCCCTGTAGCCACCTTGTACCATACATGTCTCTAATGAAGTCTGCATCAACTTTGTAGTTGTTGTAGCTGGGGTGGCCTTGTACTTTGGTCCTGTAGCAACTTTCCTTCAACATATGACCAAAATACAAATTTACTGATAGCTCTTCTAGTACACTTGTCCTCGCTGCCCTAAGGAGAGTGACAATGCATATAATTCACTAGATACGCTGGACAAATAAACCAAGTTTCAAAACTTGTACAGCCTTACTTCATGCTCAGGACAGACCACAGACTTGGTCCTTCTATACCTCAGAGACTTCTTCAAATTGGGCCTGGAACTCTGCTCAACTGATACAAAGATACAACCTCAGATCTGCACTAAGCAAGGTCTGGAACTGACTTGAATATGCCTCAAAAACTTCGCTGGAATATGCCTCAAACTTGGCCTTACTGCCTCGGATTCTCGCTGCCTCAGAAGTCACTTCAAAACTGCCTCAGATCAGCTTCAGATTCCTTAAAATTCCTAAGATATCCGCCCAAGAGATGCCTCAGATGTACCTCAGAAATTCACTGAAACTAGATCTGATCTCTACTGAAGATGCTCCTGAAATTTCGCCTTAGTTACTCTTTCAAAAACATTCACAGAATAGGCCCAAACTTTGTCACAAAAACTGTCATTGGATCTGCTTCAAAAGTTGACCTTAGATCCACTCAGTGCTGCTACAGACTTGTCATATAGGACTGTCCCAAATTTGGTCTTCAGAAGATTTCAGATCTGCCTTTGTTCTAGTTGCAGATTTAACCACACAAACTGCTTCAGAACAGCTACCTTAAGTTCACTTCAGAATTAGTCTTAGAACAGGCCTCTAGCTCGGTCTTCTTCCCTCAAAAATTCATTTTACTATTGTCCAAGAAAAACAGCCTAGCTGCCTCAAGTCTCCAAAAAAAGATTCGCTGCGTTGTAGCCTCAAAGAACTGCTTCAGATCTTGCCTATTACAGACTTAAAATATTTGTTGCCCTCATAGCCTCGGATCTGCCACAAAATTTGGTCTGCAATTTTTGTTAGGGGACGGTTTAGGGCTCCTCCAGGTTGCGGCAGCTTTAGAGAGGTTTTCTCCATGCTGCGGTCTCTTTTAAGACCCTCAACAAGACTCGGCCAAGACTGATAGGCCTGTGGCCAGTCTCAAACTTTACCTCGGGATTTAAGAGAGGGTCTGACCCTTTTCCTTACACCAACGGCAGGGGTTTAGTGGCCCTCAACCTCCACAGCCTGCCTTCATTTAATGTGCAAAAGTCTTCTTCAAGTACCGCTCTGATACAATGTTGAATTTCTCACTAGTTCAGGCTGATGCATTTAGTTTCAATTTTCTGTTTAGCATTTACTTGAACCATAAACAATTGCAGCAACAGTAACTAGTTGCATTAAACCAAGATCACAAGAAGAATAACCATGCACAAGAACACAAGAAGTATCATGGGAAGCCCTTCTCGACAAGGGAAGAAAACCCAGCCAATCCTTTGCTATATTCTTCAAGAGAAAGACCTCCCACACCATCACGAAACCTAGCACACAAGAGGGTGCTGTAATTTTCATAATTTCAAACCACAACTTCTGAAATCATGAGATGACACAAAGATAAGTGTATTTCCTCAATGGGGATTCACCTTTATTTATACAAGACTTATCACATCAAATGATGTGTCTATTGGCACAATAGGGCCGACCTCAATAACTCAGAATATAATTAATAATTACAATATTAATTATATCACAATTAGGGTTACAGGTAAATCTAACTCTTAGACAATATAGCAAGGGGCCGACCTGGTGGGGCCAACCTGTACCCTTTACATCACAATTAGGGTTACAGGTAAATCTAACTCTTAGACAATATAGCAAGGGATCTCACACAGCCACTAGTGCTCAGCCACTAGGGGCACGTCCACCTATGCTCAGCCACAGGGATGTCCAAGTCAACAGATCTCTATCTCACTGAGTCTCACAGGAGAATCATTTGGACACACTCACTAGTGCTCAGCCACTAGGATCACGTCCACCTGTGCTCAGCCATAGGGACATCCTACTCAACAGATCTCTATCTCACTGAGTCTCACAAGAGAATCATCTAGAGTATCACATCGTCTCAACTCTCTACACAGAGGAGAACAGTAAACCCATCACATGGGCTCCTTCACCCCTCACAAGGGTACACATCGTTTCATCTCAAACGACACACCCATCTCATGGGCATCTTCCCTTCTCAGGGGCACACAGCGTTCGATCTCTGTCTCAAAGAGAATGACGCACCCAACTCATGGGCATCTTCCCTACACAGGGGCACGCAGCATTCCATCTTCGTCTCAAAGAGGAACGACACACCCATCTCATGGGCACACCCAACTCATGGGCTCTCTCACAGGCCGACTCACTCGGCCTGTGTCCTGGAGGATGTCTCACGCAACTGTAATCATCAACATTAATCCCACTTCAAGAAAGAGGGCCATTGAAAAATATGGTGCAACCAAGAAGCCATTCAGCAGGACCATATAGCGCAAGGCAAAGTCCAAGTTGCCTAAAGAAGGGCAAAGCACAACAAAGAAGAAGAATGTTCCTTTCTACAACTATTGTAGGCATAGATAAGATAGGTCAATGGGACTAAAATAGTACCACCAATATAATACAAAGTGAGAGTGTCATAGCAGCTCCTAGGTCTAAGCTAACAAAAGTAAGTAAAGATAAAATGCCAAGGACGTGAATGTTGAAGACTGCACCAAGAGAAACGCTAAAAGTAGACCTCCATAAAGCTAGAAAAAAAGGAGATATCAATACTTGACATTTCGATAAAAGGCATTCCTCTAGTGACATTGGTACATCCTAGTCATGCAAAGCACAAGAAACTATTCTCCATTAAGATCTAGATTAAGAAGGAACTTGTGACTGTAATATTTGATAGGGGCAACCAACAAGAACTCATCTCGAAAGAGGGTTATCCATAGGCCTAATCCAAGGAGTTGCCCCTCATTAAAAGTGGGTGAATAAATACTCTCTATTTATGCGATGGTGATTTCATCTTAGTTGTTTCCTGCAGCGTAGAGCACTTTGTGAATGGAGCAAAGCCCCTAAAGTAAGTCAATTGTCTCCCTGTTTCCTTCCCTCTGAGAATAGAGTAGCAAAGAGATGTATGAATCTAAAACAAAGAAATCCTTAACCTAGCATGCATCTTGAGAGCCTAGCATCAACTTCATGAACTAGGCCTCTTGCCACCTCTCTCCATCATTAGAAAGAGAGGGGTCAAACAAGGGAGAAGGTTTTAACATCTCTCCAACTAAACAAGACCTTTAGGTAGGTAGATTTGATTGAGACCTTCATTGTTTCCTGAGAGAGGAGTTCATCTCTAAATGAAGATCCGAGAATTTATTTCATGTAGCGTCAACTGTTTGACTTTCTCCCAGAGGTCATTAGAATTTTATGCACTCGACCTATAGCATTGATCTTAAGCTTTTTCAAAGTGTTTCTACATTCTCCCTTTTTCAGGGGGCTCTCTATTGATTGGCACTCAACCAATACACATCACATCAATGTAATCTAGAACGCATCCATTTTATGCTAATTCTATGTATATTCAAGATGGAGAAGCATTTTCAAATGAGACAGAGAAAGGAAGGGTCAAAATATTGTATAATGGGTAAAGGGCAGCCTTATAAATCTGTTCAATCAATGGGTAAATCAGTCGACGATGAGTATGACCAATTTTGTTAAGTGCAGTGAAGAAGCATAATTTACCTACAATTGCACATCATGAACCCTAATGGGGTTGGCTCAACAAGAACAAGGATTTGCGCACCCAGCACAAATGAAAAGTAAATTTTGCCATCTCAATAGACTACATTGACGAAGTGGAGTTTGATGTCGTTCCATTGCATGTGTGGGGTGTGATTTTTGGAAATCCATATTTGTGGGATCAATACGCAATCTATTGATGATGCTTAAACTAGCACAAACTTGTAAGGATGGCCAAGCTTACTCGGTGACAACACAGAAAGATGCAGCATAGTTAGCATCATTTCAATCAATGAAGCCCAAAGGTTGATCAAAGCCTGAGGACAATTTGTCTTGTTAATTTGCAACCAAAGAAAGGGAGAGTGACACTCTCCAATGAAAGCCAAAACACTAAGGCCTTGTTATGTGTCGATTCAACACAACAACAAAAGACAAAAGAGCGGAAACAGTTGGACAAGTTGTTGCAACGTTGCACTGAGTTGTTTCAAGAACCACGCAAAATGCCTCCAAGTTGCATAATCAAGCACTCCATTGAGCTCCAACAGGGAGTTGTTATGCCAAATGAAGCAAACAATAGGACCTCATTGTTGGAAAATGAGGAGATTGAAAGGCAACTTGGGGAGTTGTTATAAAAGCGCCACATTCTACCCATCTCATCACCTTGTGGATCCACCATTGTTATGGTTTCAAGGAAGGATGGCACAAAATAATTTGCATGGATTATCAACTCTTGAACAAAATCACAATCAAGAACCAGTATCCATTGTCACATGTAGACAACATGTTAGAACAACTTCAAGGAACAAAGTACTTCAATAAGATCGACCTAAAGTATGGTTTTCATCATATCTATATCAAGCCAAGCGATGTGTATAGTTTTAAAAATCGGTCTAAGTCAACTCGAACTCAATCAACTTGATCGAGTTGACCAACGACCAAGCACTCGATTTGGAAGGCCGATTTGGTACTATTATCCCCGATATCTAGGGATAACTAGGAGATCATGTCTCGAGGCCCGCAGGTCCTAGACATGAAGTGACAAGAGCAGGATCGACCTGAGCATGGCCCTGGAGGGCCCATCTTTCTTCTTCTCCGCCAGAGTTGTCCTGTCAGCAGCAGCAGCTTCCATCACCACCGGCTTGGACTTGCATCGGAGAGGACTCTTGCTCCATGAAGTAATTGGTCCGAGGTATCATGGTATGTGTCATGTTTGATCATTATAACTTTCTTATATGTGCATTAGGTTCCTTTCATTTCTGATGACTGCTTGGATCTTACACTAATCCACTTGACCATTGTTGGGGTGATTGATGGGTGACTTAGCAAGCTTATATTCATGGGTTTTGGTTAGCCACCAAGGGGGATTTGCAGAGCCATCGTCCGCTTCCACCATTTTATCATTTTACATCTTATCTCCCGCACATCCATCCCATTCCCCTAGTCCGGCCATTAGGATGACCTTTGAGGGTTACACTTTGTCTTGTGGGAAGAAGGGGCTAAAGGCCCAGGGGGTAAAAGTAGCTGGTAAAAGATAAAAGCCATAGGAAATAAGACCTAGAGATGCTTCGCCCAAGGGATCCCCGAGAAGGCAATAAAAGGCCTCTCGATAAGAAACTGAAGGGACCCTAAGA
>CBVK0100728945.1:0-21033 GCA_900067695.1 Picea abies
CTCTATATGTATATCTTTTTTATTTCGAGATGTAGCTCCGTTGTGTATTGTTCGCAGCTACACTTTATATAGTTATTTGACATGGATCTACAGTGTATTTGATTGGTAGCCATGATTCTATTTTATCCCAATCATGGGTATGCCTGCCTCGGTGAGACATTTTTTATTTTGCAGATGGTGCCTCCCGATTCCTAGTTCCTAAGCTCACTTGTTCGGCACATCAGTAAATATTGGTAATGTATTTCGGCCATCATATGCTCTTCTGACCTCACACATTAGGGGGCATCTATTATAACCCTAATTTTCACCATACAAGCTTACCTGGCATCAGGCCATCTCAGATTCCTTCTTTGCCAAAACACTGTTGAACAACCCTTCTTAAAAACACTTTTTATAAAGGCCCACGCGCCCTGCTCTATTAATGGACGTGTGTACATGCTCGCTGACCCAAAACAACCTGTGTGTACCTACAAAAGCATGAAAAAAGGAAATTTGTCGACGGAACACACAACTTTGGGTGAGTTAACTGAACCTTCCGGCCATGCATGGTTGAGGGTTCGCCCAAATACCTAGTTTATTCTAGCCTATAAAAGAAGGGTTAGGGGTCCCATTTGGAAGAGGAGAATAACAGTAAAGAAACTCTACCCAATTGCACATTCCCATTGTCCCAACCCTTTAGCCATCCTTGTGCAAGAAGAGATACACATTCCCATTGTCCCAACCCTTTAGCCATCCTTGTGCAAGAAGAGATACAGAGCAAAGAAGTTGGAGGACATTTGAAGAGGATCCTAGGATCAGGTTCGTGGAGCGGTGGTCGGTCTCAACATTGTAAGTTGATTCATTAAAATTAATAAAGAAATTTTTTCCCGTCCCACTATATGAGTTCTTCATAGTTTATTGAATATATGTTTGAATCTCTAACCCATTAATCTGTAGGTAAAATGCATGTATAGTTTGTTGCTTGTTTTGTATGCAAGTCATCCTTGGGAGGAGAGATACTAACAAGCAATCAAGAGTGAATAAGGATCGACATCGAACGCCCGAAACAAGGTATGTTCATCTAACCATGTATTTGCTTAAAAGAAATGGGGATTAGGTCTTGGATGAGGGTAGAAAGTAGGATTCTTTTGGTCTCATATGCATGCATAATAGAACCCTAAATGCTAGTCTGTAGGGGGATTTCCCACCACAACAAAATTGTCGAAAGATTTTTGTTTCTTTCCTTCCCACTAAAAAGTGTTCTTCACACTGGTTAACGCATGAAAAGGAGTTGCTATAAAGGAGAAGTTGGGAATGAATCTCCTCCAATATTGGACTGCACCTAAGAAGATCTGAACTTCGGTTACACTTTTTGGCTTAGGCCAATTTACAATTACATCAATCTTGGAAGGGTCAATTTTCAATTGTCCTTCTACAATATGAACTAAATACACAAGTGCAGTCTTGCCAAATTCACATTTAGACAGTTTTACATACAGCTTTTCCCTTTGAAAAGTATCCAATACTTGCTTTGAATGCCTCACATGCCCATCCCAAGTTTTTCTAAAAACAAGAATGTCATCTAAATATACAATCACAAAGTCATCTAAGAAAGGCCTGAATACATCATTCATCACACTCATGAAAGTTGTCGAAGCATTACAAATCCCAAACGGCATAACTAACCACTCAAACAATCCTTGTTTGGTTTTAAAGGCAGTTTTCCATGCATCATGTTTTGCAACTCTGATTTGATGATATCCACTGCGCAAATCCAACTTAGTGAAATAGACAACGTTCTTCAATTGATTAAGTAAATCATTTATGCGAGGAAGAGGATATCGATTTTTCACCTTGATTTTATTTAAATCCCAGTAATCGACACACATTTTTCATGTGTCGTCCTTCTTTGGCACCATCATGATCAGAGAACCACAAGGAGATGAACTGGGCCTGATGACCCCTTGATCCAATAAGCCATGTACCTGCTTCTTGATCTTTGTCATCTCCACAACTGACATCACATACATGCCCACATTAGGAAGAGGAGAATTATGTTGAACATGTATCTCATGTTGGATTTCCCTCTTAGGAGGTAATCCATCTGGTTCCTGAAAAACAACAGCATACTTAGAAACAATATCAATTAATTCATTTTTTATGATATGAATCACACCCTTGGAAAGCATCAAATGTCTCGACATATTTCTCTCTAATGACCATGAGTACATATCTCTTGTTAGTGTTTATGAGTGTTTTCATTTGACCTGCACTAACAAGTGTTGTATTTACCCTCATGATGTGAGCTCTAACAATATATCCACTCCCCCCTTAGTAAGGTGGTATTTGTTCTTGTGATGAAAGAAGATTGATTTTCTATCATAAAGATAAGGACTTCCCAACACTATGCCACATATATCAAATGGTACAACATCCAAATCCATTTCATCAATAAATTTTGAAGCAATAAAAAATATGATCCTACATTGTCTGGTAACATTAAGTTTTTCTTTATCACATACCCAACCAAGAGGATAAGGCTTCGGATGTGGTTTCGTTTCAAGACCCATTTTCTTGACAAGTGCTTCAAATATTAAGTTTACTTGGCAACTCGGATGGAATAATGTATCTATCTTAGTATGTTTAGATACAACTCTTATATGAAATAACTCATTTCTCTTTCATTCATCAACATGATATTCATCATTAGAACTTGAACTAGCATGAAGAGAATATTTAACTTGTACTCCAACTGTTGTGTTATTTCCTTCATCTCCTGAATCGGAAACAAGTTCTTGTTGCACTATAGCAACAATCTTTGTCTTCCCCTTTCCACCGAACGGTTTCAGTTTCTTTTTTGGATGCAGTTTCCAACAGTGTTATTCATCGTGACCGCTCTTCTTGCAATGAGTGCAAGATGGTTTTCCTCATTCTCTCGTCATTGTAGCGGTCTTCTTGTCCTTCCTTTTAAACTTCTTAAAAGTCTTTTGTGAGAAATTGGAAGGTTTCTTTGTGGGATATTCTTGAACATGCTTCCCCATGTTCTCAAGGTGAGTGGTTTGCACACAAACTTTGTCAAGACTAGTGGGGTTAAACAAGAGCAAAGTATGACGAATATAACTATGAAGTGTGTCAATATACTTCATTAAAGTTTCATAAGAATCCAAAGGAATGTTCAATACAATAGTTTTCTTCCTAAATTCTTCTGTGAAACTTTGTACAGTTTGTCCTTTACTTTGCCTTAAAGTTTGTCATTCCATCATTTCTTTATGTAAATACCCTAATGGATAAAATTGTTTCCTTATCGCTTATTTAAATTCCGACCATGAGGAAAGAAGCTTACCACACTTACTTATATCCTGAATCTTTCTCTCCCACCATACGAGAGCATTGCCTTCCAAGTTCCAACCGAAGAGAAGCCAATTATACTTTAAGCTCCTCTTCATCAATATACTGGACATGGAAATACACTTCAACCTGTCGAATCCAATTATCTAGCTTTTCAGTATTACAATCTCCATTAAACATAGGTAAAGAAAATTTTACATCAAGCTTTAATAATGGTTTCTTAAAAGAGGTTGTATGGCTAGAATGATGAGAGTGATGAGAATGCTCAAAGGAAGAAGAACTAGAACTCGAAGGTGAAGATGGAGGCTTAGGAGGATCTCCTCCAGCCCCTTGGTTTACCGAAGCATCATCATATGCATGTGCTTCCTTTTTCTTCCCTTTCTTCTTCATCATCTTCTTGTAATCTCCATACATTTGTTCGACCATTTCTGACATGTGATCAAAGAACATGTGAAAGTTTTTCTCGTGTTCATCACGCTTGTCCTCTTCTGCCATTTTCTTCCTTCTTGATACACGACCAACTTCGAGATTGAACGTCTTAATATTTCCTTCACCCTGCTTATGCTTGGCCCTAGTAAGCTTTCACACTCAACAATTCAAGTCAAATATGATTTCTCTAATACCAACATGATCTGGGATCTTTTCATCGTGACTTATAAAGAATTGCATTAAATGATCATAAATTAAATTGCACCATTAAAGAAGGGAAAACTTAAAAATGAAGAGACATGAGCATCATATTTGAAGACAAAAAACTTGATAACGAAGTTCATCCCTGGTGGACTATGTCTTCGAGTCCTACTCTCAAATGGGTAGGCTCTTTCATTAACTCAACAAAGAATTTGGAAAAATACTTAAGTATACCTCATTCTGAAATCAAGTTGCAGAAATAATGCTCAGATCAGAAAACATACATCACCACTGAATTCTTGGTGTCGAATTACCCAAAAATGGTTGTCTCCACACCTCGATCCGACTCTAGCACTCCCAGGCCCAAGAATAATTATGTCTCGATTTGTGTGCTCTCTGCAACCTGCAATAATGACAGTCCTTTGTCTTGTAAACCATGCCTACAGTTGTAAAGTATGTGCCACCCTTATGGTTGGAGGAAAATTGGCTTTAAAATATAACCGGGTGGACGAATGTTCGAATGGAATAGTTAGGCGGATTGGTTATGGCGCTAAAGTTAGAGTGTTGTATGTGGGGAGGTCCCGAGGTCAAACCCACGGGCCTCCCATTTTGGCTCCGTAGTTGTAAATTCTGTTGAATTTAGTTGGCGGCTTTTAGATGTGGCGGTTGTTTCCATATATGGTGGGACCTCTCCCAGATTTGGTGAGGTCCTGCCCCATATATTTTTTAATTTTTGGTCATGGGCCCTCCTGGGGGTGTCGCTCGCTGATTGGGGTGCCACGTGTCGCTCGCTGATTGGGCCACGTGGAATCCGTTGATTGGCCCATCTGGTCATTGATGTCACCTCCATGTCATCCCATACAAGACACATGGCACTTTCTGGGTGGTGCCATGTGGCATCACCTGGGGGTGTCGCATGGCATTTTCCCACTGGTCCACATGGACCCCTGAAAATCCTATTGGTGGCTGACACGTGGAAGCCTCTGGTGTTGCCACATGGTATGATGATGTCAGAAGTCATTATGTTGACATCATCCTACCATGTCACCTGCTAACGTCATGTTGATGTCAGTGGTAAAGATGATGATGTGGCCCCTGTTGACTTGCCTTGTTTGACCGCAACTTTGACCGTGAATATCTTTCAATCTGTAACTCTGTTTGACGAGTCGTTTGCATCGTTAGAAATCTTGTGACACACTCTTCACGATCATGCTATTTTCATTGAGTTTTCAAAACTTTGAATTTTTGTGCTTTCTCTGTCTGTCGAAGCCATTCTGAGTGTCCTGAGTTGCCTCTACGAGTTGTGAGTTGTTCTTAGCCTTCTTTGGATCCTTTTTGGATCGACGTGTCTCATGGATGAAGTATACATGTTAATATTGACACCTACACCTATACCTAGGATCTGATCAATCCAAGCCAAGTATTTTGAAGGGAGAAACTCCTCTATGTTAAAGGCATTGCTCGAGAATAACCTTTCTTTCTTACCTACTCAAATCGTCACTGAATTCTAAAGTACTGTCAAGTACAATCTTCAATTCCCAACGCGAGCCTCAACCCTACCCTATTGCAAGTCAAAAGTCACCAGAACACATCATTGACATCATCAACACTGTAAATGGTGAAGAAACAGAGCCTATGATCGGTGATGCTTCACTTCTACATCTGTACCTTCACTGTAGCAATGTCGTATCTCAAGTTCTATGCAAACTCTAAGGCGATTTTTTCATTATACCCTCTGAGACCCTCAAAAAATTGTAGTCGCTCGAGATTTCTAAAAATTCTAGTTATTGTAGCATTATTCCTTAGTCGGGTTGTCTCTATGGGCTCCCTTAGATTCAAGCATATTCCCAGTGCATTCAATCGATTGCAAAGTTGACCTTCAGTCTCGGGGCATTTTAGATTGTATATATGGGGTATGGGTATTAAATAAATTTGAAAATTTGGGCCAAAAGAATATAGAGAACATGTGCCACTTTTAACAAACAGTTTTCTGGTACATATTTCTATCCACCTACTTCGTTGTAGAGGGAGAATATTAAAGGGTTTTAATTATTTTTGTAAGGAAAATTAACGCAAATTTTAGTGTCCGAGGGGATATAGCGAAGAAATATGTAGACCCATCACTAGGGTTTTTGACAAAGAAGGAAATCGAGGTTAAGTTGGGTCGGCCCATTAGGGTGAAAAATTAAACCCCTGCACCCATTTAGATAATCACGGAACAAATATTGAGGGAGGCCCGCGAACGGAAGGAGGTTGAAATCTGACCTTCGAAGCCGAACCTAGTAGCAATATTGGTGTCGATCTAACCATCTCAACATGGCATATCTATTACAGAATGGTTGAGAATTGGGTCGAGTGAATATTGAATAGAAAACCCATTGACGTCGTCAATTGACCAATATCGGTACCCCGTCTCTCAAATTCTTTCTGTGTATGAAGATTTTTATCATCTAAGGATTGTTTCAAGTACCCATCAACAACATTTCTTGTGTGCCTCTTTTGGACAGCTATAGTTTCCACCCCTAGCATTAAATTCTACAGATTATTCTTTGCAAGTTGTCAGAAATGAAGAGATTTGGGAAAAAGCTTATGAACCTACAGTTGAGAGGAAGATGGCATCTATAGCTCCAAACTTGCAGTTGAGAGAATGGTGGTGTCTACAGCTCCTTATGGGACCACCTTTCAGAATATCATGGTCACATAATGGTCACGAAAAGTTCAAATTATCACAATTTCTTTGGATTATGAAGTGGGGTTTTTATTAGATAGAGAGATTATGTTATCATCAGTGATAGCAGCAACAACAACGCCATAGTTTTCACACCTAGCTTTGCTCTATGTGGGGGATCTCGATTCTGAGGTCAGAAATGCCCATCTCGTCGAGTTCTTCATTCCTATGGGAACAGTGACCTCAGTTCGAGTCTTTCGCGATAGTATGACCCAACGCTCCCTTGGCTATGGATATGTCAATTTTCTTGACCCTACAAACGGTGAGTTACATTTTTTTTCTCTATTTTTCCCTCAAATTATTTTTGTGTATGAAGATTTTTCTCATCTAAGGATTGTTCCATGTATCCATCAACTACATTGCTTGTGCTATGAGATTTGTAGCACGTCCCTCGAATTATTTCTTGTGTATGAAGATTTTTCTCATCTGAGGATTGTTTCAGGAACCCATCAGCTACATTGCTTATGCCCATTCCTTCAAAAAAAATTATTTTATTCCTTCAAAAATTGTTTTAAGTGCCTCTTCTGGCCAACTATGGTTTTCACCCCAGCATTAAATCTACAGATTATTCTTTGCAAAATGTTTGAAGTTAAGAGAGATGGGAGAAAGTTTCTAAACTTACAGTTGAGAGAATGATGGCTTCTACAGCTATGTATGGGACCACCTTTGGGAATATCTTGGTCACCAACCATCCAAATTATCAATTTATAGGTATGTCTACAGTGGATATCTTCTTTTATATACATACTAAAAATATCAATGCGAATAAAACACATTATTTTCCTGCCAATTATAACTTTTGTCTCCTCAACTTCCATCAGCTACGGTGCCTCCTTCAGCATTGTATTCTCTTTGGCTACCGCATTGAACTCTACCATCCTTGTCCAAGTGAACATCTACTCTCCATATTTCACCACCCATTCATTCCATAAACCAAAGGTTGATGACCCTAGCAGCGTCCACTCCAAGTCTCCTCTCTAACTCCCCTAATGTTTACTCATTGTTGGTGACAGTGCCTCTGAGCGGAGTGGGTGCACTGCCTCGATACTACATGATGCTCGTTGCCAATGGGGGGTATTCGCAGCATTTCCCAATGGGTTCAATTCGGAGAAACTTAATAATATCAATCTATTGCAGATTTAGGGTAACATTTAAAATATGTCCATAGAAAAACCAAAAAATATAACGTTTTATCAGCTTGACGTCTTCCAATTCGCATTATTGAGCAACAATGTTTGCAGGTTCTATCTTTTATGATCTCAAGTATCAGACAATTAGACTTAATGTTTTAATTGAATAGATATAGAAGAAAAAATGAATTAATGTACATGTTTAAATAAAAGTATATTGTTAATTACCAATTCAAGTGTAGGAGAATTAATCATAAATTTTTAATTGAATAATCAAACTGCAATCTCAATATAATAGAAAATCTTGGAGAGAAATTTATTATTGTGTGTTTAAATAAATAAGGGTGCATTGACAAACTCCCAAGTTTTGTATAATTAACCTCTTTTTTAATTGAATAGATATTGAAAAGAAATGGAAATGGAGCATTGATAAACTTTCTATTTTTTTATAATTGAGTCATTTTTTTAATTGGATTGTAAGCTGCAATCTCAATGTATGGATACATATTAAAGAGAAATGGATCATTATATATTTACATGAAGGTGTATTAATAAACTTCCAATTTTTGACAAGTAATTTTAATATTTTAATTTTATAAATATTGAAGAGAAATGCGTTAATGTATGTTTCAATACAGGAACATTAATAAAGTCCAAAATTTTGCAATTAATCTTAATTTTTTTAATGGATAATTATTGGACAAATGGATCGTCTTATGTTTTAATAATAGAGGAGCATTCATAAAATCCAAAGTTTTGGACAATTAGCACAGATTGGTGAGAGACTTTCTGTGAGCAACATGTAAAAAATGAGTTTGCAATTTTTGTGCTAGGACCCACTTGGGCAGATTTTGTCGATGCTCTCAAGGAGAAATACTACCATGTTGGAAACTACGATGATCAGTACATGAGATAGAAAACTCTACATCATGAGAGACCAGATGGTGGCATAGTACACCAACATCTTCTATATCTTGCACACAAAGATGGGTATTAAAGACTCTGAGCGACACCTAGTTCTAAAGTACCACAGTGGCCTACATAGGTACATATAAATAAATATGGGGTTCCTAGACATCTCCTCACTAAGAGTCGCTTACTAATATGTTGTCAAAATCGAGTAGAATTTCAAGCAAAAGAATAAGATGGGTTTTGGTTCTGCAAATACATCACAGCAGAAGTCAAGTAAAGGTGGCCCTAAATCCCAAGGAAAGGGACAAAACACAGATGGCTAGCCCCAAGAAAATCAGTCCAAGCCACGAGCAACGAAGGGTAATGAGAATTTCAAGAAGAACACTGGAAAATGGTGTGAGTTCTAGAAAAACCCTTGGCACAATACTGATGAATGTTGCTCCAAACAGTCATTTTTGGCTAAGACAAAAGCCTCAAGGTCAAATGTTGACTCAGACTTTGATCTAAAACCAGAAAAGGGAAAACAGATCATTGACACGGAATCCATTGTCACTGTCACTACCACAAAAGTCCAGTCGAAGGAACTACATGAGCTTGAAGAAGGGGAGCACCTATTCCACTCATAGATGTGGGTGAAGGGGACCCCACTTCATTTCATTGTTGACAACGATAGCCAGAAGAACCTAATCTCAATCGAGGTTGTCAATAGGTTGAACCTAGAAATAGTGTCGCATCTTCATCCATATACCATCAGTTGGCTAAGCCAGGGACAAGACATTCGCGTCAGACAACAATGTCGTCTACACTACAACATCAAACCCTTAAAAGACAAGGTATTCTGTGTTGTTTCCCCCCTTGAAGTTTGTGATTTTTTGTTAGGACAATCATATATGTGGAAGCATCATGTTGTTTATGAATATAGGCCCTGTAGTGTCACTATTACTTTAGGAGTTCAACTCTACAAGGTACCGGAGGAAATCCCAACTATTGCAGTCTCTTTAATCTCCGGGAAACAGTGGAGAAAGGTGTTCTATTAGACCCAGAGATTTGTCCTCTTTATGGTCCGGTCAGAAGGTGAAAAGAAGGTCATTGCAACCACCAAAACCTCTGCATGGGATCTCTCTATACAGCATTGGTAAGTGGATACGATAGTAGAAGAGAACAAAGCCATATTTTCCTCACCTACCAGGGTTCCTTTCCACCGTTAGGTAAACCACTCATTTGAGTTGACACCCAGTGCTCCTCTACCTAATGACCCTGTATACAATTGTTCTATTATGGAGAATGATTAAATCAAATGCCAGATCCAAGAACTAATTATGAAGGGCAACATCAGACCAAGTTCCTCACCTTGCGAGAGCCTAATTGTTCTGGTACAGAAGAAGGAAAATACTTGGCAACTTTGTATTGATTATAGATCCCTCAATAAGATCATATTCAAGAAAAAGTACCCAATCCCCTGGATTGATGATCTTCTCGATCAGGTCAAGGGAGCCAAATTTTTCAGTAAGATTGATCTTAACTTAGTCTACCACTAGGTGTTGATTGAGAAAACTAATGTATGGAAGACAACCTTCAAGTCTAAAGATGATCTCTTTGAGTGGTTGGTCATGCCTTTCAGCTATTCATTCACAAAATCCTTTTTGGTTGTATATCTAGCTGACATCCTCATCTTTAGCAAAACCTGAGAGGAACATTTAGAGCACATTCAGCAGGTCTTGGGAACCCTACGACAACATAACTTACATGTCAATTTGGAGAAGTGTTCCTTTAGCATGCAAAGAATTCAATATTTGGGATACATCATGGATGAGAAGGTTGTGCATGTGGATCCAACCAAGATCCAAATCATATGTGATTGGTTGGTCCCGAAAACACCGACCGAGCTTCGTATCTTTTTTTCGGCCTCGCAAACTTCTACCGCAGGTTTTTGTTTGGGTTTTCTCATATCACTTAGGCCCTAATTTAGGTCACCAAGTGTGGAGTGAAGTCCAAGTTTGTTCGGACTACATCCCAATAGAAGCAATTCTAGGATTTGAAATTTCACAACTACTCAGCACCAATTCTTATTCTGCCAGACCTGCAATAGCCATTTTAGATTGAGAAAGATGCCCCAGATTATGCTACCGCTCCAGTCCTCACTCAACGTGGGCATCTAGTGTCCTATCACAGTGAAACACTATCTGATGTTGTTTGCAGACACCCCACCTATGACAAAGAGATGTACTCCATTGTGAAAGAATGTCGACACTAGAAGCGTTACAGTCTAGGGAAGGAAATGATCATCCACAATGATCATAGGCCTTTGAAATTCATGCATACACAAGGAAAGTTAAAGAATGACCGCCATAATAAGTGGTCCACATACCTACAACAATTCCACTTGAACATCAAGTACAATAAGGGTAGCACCAACCATGTTGTAGACTGCCTCAGTCGACCCCTGGTTGTGGTGTTAACTTGTTGATGGCCAGAAATGACCATAATCAAGATTGGGGAGATCACCTGGGACAAGGTCCCAATTAGACCCTTATTTCTTTGGGATGGTGACTCCTACTTGGTTTATGGGTCTAGTTACCCTTTATCTAAGACTAGCCCAATCTAATGTTAATCTAATCTAGACTAATCTATATGTACAAAAATATATACATGGTCTTCTATCTGTTAATGTATTTCGTTACTTGCTTTTATTGACAGACATAAGAGAAGGAATTAACTTCTTGTTGCTTCTTGAATAAGGTAATTATTTTATGAAACAAGGCCACACTCGAGTTTTCTGCTACGTAAGGAGACTCTGGAAAATGCAAACTATTCTATAATAAAATTCAATTTATTCTAGTATTCAAGAAACAAAGATAAATCCTAAACTATATTGTTCGGGAAAGCATTAGTCCTTATCCTAATCAAGAGCAAGATGTAAAAGGAGAAGAGGAGAAGACTGCAATTGGATTCAAGGTTAAAGTATGCCTAACAGATTATAGAAGTAGTTCATATAATTGATTGTAGTTTACGCAAATATGCAATAAAAGTGATCTCAATAAAAATTTACTCAAGCACCTCTTGCATAGACTTAAACCCAATAATAAGTAAATGAATTTGAAATCATATGTATCAATACATTAGGAAATAGTTCACTTGATGCACTAATAATTATAACAAAACCAATATAAAGTTTGAACTGATAAATAGTTATCATTAACTTTATACAAGTCTCTTCAAATATGATAATTAACTCTGATTCAATCTTGTAAACACCTCCAAAGATATATTTATAGAACATCAACTAGCATAAAGTAAGAAATCAACAATAGAATTGACATCCATTATCTATACTAATTAAACAAAAAGATATCAGAATTAAATTAACACAAAGGAGTTAACAATGAGCCTCAAATTCATACAATAATGCAATGAAAAATAAACTTATTAGTAGCTCAAAAATGCCCATTCTTGTCTTCAAGAAATTGTTTTGCAATAGTACATAACCTCTTCTCTTGGTAATTTAGAACTTTATTTATCCTACAAGAAGAAAAACTCTCTCACACAATAGTGCATTTCACATACTTTCTCCCTGCATAATTTCCCATATTCTGGATCTAGATCCATTGACAAGAATACCATTAGAATTTTTATATTTTTTCCAAACTCAGGTCGAACCCATTATCAGCTACATAATGAAAAACGAAAAAATGCCAAATTATGGAAAAACTCCCCTCGAAATAACTAATTATATCTTCCCAAATATTATTCTATTTGAAAAATACTTTGGTGGTTAGCTAAATAAGCCTCTTTTGCATATGGGTTTTCAACACTTTGGCCAAATTCTTCTCGGTTTGATCAAAACTTAATCTGCAAAATTGCCTCCTGAAAATTGATGTGATTTCTAATTTGGGAAAACTATGTGTCACTCCAATCCCTATTTCTCCCAAACAGTTTTTTTTCTAAGAAATTTCTTTGAGGATAAGGTGAATGAGTTTGTTCTAAAAGTGGGTTTTCAACCATTTGGTGAAATTCTTCTCTGATTGTCTGGAAATCGATCTGCAAAATCACCTCCTGAAAATTGACCCGGTTTCCAATTTATCAAAACAAATTAACAAAATAGAATTAAGATTAATAAATCAATAATAATATCCATGTTGTTCCTTGCTTCATGTGGAGATAAGATTAGAAATGAAACAATTTGGAAGTGAATAAGAAAAATCCAATCTTCATGGCCAAAGAAAATCTTCCAAACCAATTCAAAAAACTAATTTTAGTTGCAAATGTGTAGCCTTCACTTTTGCTAATTTTTTGGAATAGTAAATCTCCAGATTTGCTGGAATTAATGATGTCAAATTGTTCTCCATGGAAATAGATTTTCAACGAGTGATTATTTGTCTCATTTAGTTGAGTGAATCTAAAAATATCACTTATCAAAGTTGAGTGATCAAAACTAATTTAATTTTGTTTTGTTTTGTTACATTTATGTTATAATTACAATACATATATACACGAATTACATTTATAATTTAATAAAATAAAAGTTAAATTAAATTTAACCTTACTAACTAATAATTAATTTAATTAATAAATAAAATGAATTAATAAAACTTATTTACATATTAACATCAATTTTATTTACAAGTTATAAGAAACATAATAAAATACATATTTTATGACCAGGCGGTGAAAAAAAATTGACCAAACTTTTGACCAAGGATATCTTTCAAACCATAAGTCAGAATGAAGCGAAACTTGAACCGTTGGAATGATAACAACAAAATGAAAACAATGAATATGTAAAAACAAAAAATCCAAGCAAAGTGAGAATCAAACAAAATAAACCAAACCAAATCATTCTAGAAGGAAATATTAACAAAATTCATATGGAGGGACCCATAATAATTTTAGAAAAATTATGGGGGATGTTGTTTGCCACAAAATAACCATATTTCTTAAATATTCTGGGAACGATATGTCTAGGTGGCCACAATTATACAATAATCACTCATACTTCATTGCTACCTATTAGACATTGAGTGCAAGAAAACCAATTCTAGACTTCCATCTCCAAGATGGAATGTTATACCATTTGAGCCTTGTTTTTGTCCCTTCAAGCGAGTGTGCAAAGATGATTTTGGAAGCCCATTATAGTTGATCAACAGGACACTTTGGTGTGGAAAAAACAATGGTAGTACTGCAAAATCATTTTTATTGTCCAAGACTTCAACAAGATGTTCGCAAGTACATCGAATCATGCACTTCTTGCATCATTACCAACCCCACCATCAAGAAACAGGGGCTATACACCCCTCTGCCTACTCTAGCTAGGACTTGGGAGTCCATCTCCATGGATTACATGTTGGGTCTGCCTTCAACCAAGCATGGGAATGACTGTGTCTTCGTGGTCATTGATCGATTCTCTAGGATGGTAGTTTTGGCACCCTTCAAGAAGAGCATCATAGCCAAGGCCACTTCCATTCTCTTCTTTGATCATGTTTAGGTTCATTTTTGTCTCCCACGGACCATTGTTTCATATCAAGATAGTAGGTTCCTAAGTACTTTCTAATCCAACCTATGGTCGATGGTGGACACCAAACTAACCGAATCGACTTGGCTTCCACCCACAGATTGATGAAAAAACCAAGGAATTCAACAGGATGATTGTCCATATCCTGAGGATGTACAATTCCAAACATCCATGCACATGGGATGAGAGCCTTCCTTATGTTCAACATAGCTACAATATATCCCTTCGCAACTCTATCGGACACAACTCTTTTCAAGTGTGCTTGGGTTCGATCCATTGGCCCCCATTGAAATAGCTCTGCCCATTGCACCTACACAGGAAGCGTTCTCCCATGCTCATACCAAGGCCAATCGATCAACCAAATTTTTTGATCGAATTCAGCACATCCAACAACAAGTTCGTGATATTTTGCATAAATTCAACTCCAAGTACAAGCAACGCCACGATCAACATTGGGTACCACACAAGTTTTAGGTGGTAGATAAAGAATGGTTGCATTTGCAAAAACATCACTTCAAAAGATCCCATTAGAAGCTATTTGTAGTCCGATATGGGCCTTACACCATCACCAAGGTTGTGGGTGAGAATGCTTTTGAATTAAGTATTCCTCCTTTCCTTGGCTTGCACTTGATATTTAATGTGGAACAACTTTGAACATATTTTCCACCTCTCCTTAACACTTTGGACCATATTATAACTACATTAAACAGGATACATTTGATTGGATCATGGACACCAATACGAAAGGCATCCTCCAAGAGAACATCCAACTCTATCGGGTCGTCAAAGCAGGGTAGTTTCTTCACTAGGGCAAGTGGCTCACCAAGATTCAGATTCAACAAAAGTTTCTCATTTGATGGAGGAACTTGATGAAATGGGTACCAATGCTTCCTAAGGGGGGAGGACTGATCTAGGTGGATACTAGTGGTCACCCACTTGTTCCACTAATTCAGAATGGTTCTGCATCTTAGTAGTTTTTTCTATAGTTTTTTAGATCCCAAAATTTCGAGGTCGTTTTGAGTCCCTAGATGACATTTTTTTGGTGTGTCAATGCCCAACATGTAATGAAAGGAATATGCTAGTCCGAACGGAATGTGTATTCCTCGGTTATACCTTTATAATGGTGTACCTAGTGCCCCAAACAAAGATCGTATGAAAAAGTTGTGCCCTAGGTAAGTTGACGTATCAACTAACCACATTGGGGCCAACAAACATTTTGGTGTTTCATATTCTAGGGTCAAGGTTTTGGATGTTTAGGGTTTTCACATTGAATATTTTTGTTAAAATCCCTTTTCTGCCTCTTTGTAATTAGCCTATTGCGAATGAGCATAGCCGACACATGTCTCTCTTTAGATATAAGCTACCACAATTCTAGCTGGCTCGTGTGCTTTGCATTTTACAGTCTTTTGTATTCCAGACAGTCATTAATAGAATTTAAGTTTTATTGTATTCTATGTTCCTTGCAATATCTCTGTGTATTTCCTTTCTATATCTCTTCCTTCATGTCGTTCTCAATATAATCCAAATCAATAATCTATATCATTTTCTGCAACCAGTATGAAAACAGAGAAGAGAGGAGAAGAACAAGTGAAGACGCATCCTACAGAGGTCCAGGGAGATAAGTGGAAAACATTCCTTCCTCAAGCATCGCTAGCTCTACTGCACTCCACCTAATGTTTTCGTACTATCTTTTGTTGACTTACGTTTGTACTGGGTCATGTGTATTTCACCCAAAGTAGTTGTGAGGATGTCTTCAATGCCTTTGACAGCTCACCAAATTGCACTTGAATGATGGGTGTTCTGAGTATTGGAAAGATTCACTTAATATCTTATAACTCCAAACCGAAATCCAATATCCTCATAACCTTCAATAATCAAATCCCAAAATATATTGTTTCATTGTGATGGCTCTATAAATGCTATACGAGACCAGGGGTGCACGATCATGCACTCTAGACAATACGAAGGGATACCCTCACGGATGTTGTTTCCCCTGCCATTGATAGTGCATGCAGATGATAAAATAAAGCAACTTAAAACAAAAATTATCCATAAATGTAATAATTATTTTTAGAATGACAACTTATTCACGCTGGTTAACTCCTAGTAACATAGAAAAACATTAGTGCATATAGAAAATAATCATTAATATTATGCATTTTTATAAATTTGATATTGTTTAAACCATTAATTATTTAACATTTTTTCCCTCTTCAAGACATGACATCCTTGGAGCAATATTGACCAAACAATCATCAATTATGAATTAAGCTACTCATAACTCAATAATTACCATGAATCCATCTTACATATTTCTCAATTTATTCATATCAACATTGTTTTGTGATTTTAAAATTACATTATTTCACTGAAAGTAGCAAGTCCTATACATCCTCCACCCGATGCAATGAGTACTAAGTGGAGTATTGAAATCATGATAATTATTTGGTCAGGTGTGACTAATACTCATGGATATGGGCCATAGGTTAATGACTTAATCTACACAGTTAATCCCAAAAAATGATATATAATGGGAGAGATGTTGTCGTGTAACGTAACATAACATTACATGAAAAAAATATTAAATAAAAAATAAATTTTGGGGGAGATGTTGTCACGCAACATAATGTTACGTGAAAAAGGTATTAAATAAAACATAAATAACTACATACATACATGTGTAAGTGACATCTAAAAAATTAAACCAGTGTAGATCCATCTTAAACCCAGAGCTATGTAGGTGTGATCAAATCTCTTAAGGTGTAATTTATTTTTTCATTTAATATGAAGGAATTAATATATAACATGGGACTAAATGATAATAAAAAAATTACACCTTAAAAAAATTGATCCCTCTCGATACTTGATAGATTGGGTTTAATATGGATCTACATTGATTACCACTAAATTATCATCAATCTTTACATACAAATTGGGCCACCAGGAAGTGCGCCACACTTCCTTGTCCACTCAGGATGAGGGGGCGCTCCTTAATTAGTATTGCAGTTAGTGTTGTACTTAGTTTCAGATATTTCTATTGTAGATAGTAGTTTGCGTCAACACTTTTTGTTGCAAGCATTTAGTGTGCTTTTAGCAATTATTGTTGTAAGCATTTAGTTAGTTGTTGCAACTAATATTGTAATCAGCTAATAACAAGAAGGAAAAATTATCCTTACTTATAGAAGATGCTCCTCTCCCACTCAAGAAAATGTGATGGTTATTTTGTATTCTAATTCGTCTTCTCCATTTTCGTGTATATTCTATTTTCTTTGCTACGCGCTATCTAATTTATATTCTTCATTGTGCATTTTATTTTTCTATGTGTTTTCATATCTAGATTGCAGATCAATTGGTATCAGAGTCCGGATCCAAGTCATCTTCTGCTCAGCCACATAATTTAGAAGAGAGGCCATCCAACATTTTTTTTGTCTCGGATCCAGACGTGCTTCCAGTGTGCCCTTCTCAAGGATTCCAGCATGTTCATTTTTCACTATTCTCCACACACCCTCTTTAGGGTAACGGGTTCCTTCTCAAGGCCCTTAGGAGTTCAGTGATTCTCAGCACAACATCTAGTGACAGATTGTCATCCATGGTGAATGAAAATTATGCCACTACGAAGAGATGCATCTACATAGTATTTTGCATCCACTGCCACAACTCTAATTCAAGATTTAACAATGTCTCTCCAGGAGCTACTCCGTCTATAACAACGCAAAGCTTCCAATTACCGAATTTTGTGGGCCAAATGAATGGCAAGAATGTCAACTCTTGGCTTCGTAGTATTTCCACGTACTTTTGTACATGTCCTGAGATGAAAAAAGACATGAAGATTTAGATTGTCGATATGCAACTCAATGGAATTGCATAGACATGGTGGGACACTCAGCTGGAAAATTATTCCTAGGTCATGGAAATAGGTGACCTGGTCGAGACATAGACACCAAATGTTACAACATGGGAGGGATTATTCCAGGCACTCAGAGACTGCTTCTATCCTTTGGGATATCGAGAGAACCTCCTTGCCAAATGGTTTCATCTTTGACAACTCACCCATCATTCATTATAGAGCTACATAGATTTCTTCTGCAAGTTTCACATATAGCTACATACAGCTACACATTTCATATCCGAAATAGGTATTGATTTTCAAATTTAATTACATGGTTTATTAACAATTTTCCATTGTGAATTCCATTTGTTTGAGTCTCCTTCCTTGGAAAAGTTCTTTCTCCAGTCCTTGGTCGTGGAGCGTAAAGTGGCTCCTAAAATCCACGCTCCCCCAACCCAAGATGGTCCTTCTACTGCTAGTCCTTCACATACTGAGCATTCCTTAGTTTCCCATGCTTCCCCATCCACACCTAGAAATGTGCCCTAGTGTACCTTTCATAAGACCAACTTGCATGCATTTGCAAAGTCTAGAGCACTGAATAATATTCATACCAACCAAACTCTATTTTCAAAGGTCGCTCATCCAAATTCCCCTGACCATCCTGAAGTAGTCTCTCTCAACAATCCTATTGAAGTGGACCCTTCTTTGATCATGATGACCACTAATGAACTCGACATCTCTAATATACCCATGTTTACACATAATTGTTAGATCAAGCATGAGTTGGTTACTCCCATCCTGGACAACAGAAGCCAAAAGAACCTCATGGCCCAGAACTTGGTCACACGCCTGAACCTCCCCACCACTCCTCACTTGGTCCCATACCATCTCAGTTGGGTACAAAAGGAAGGCCCTTGTCTCACTGTATCCCAGTGTTGTGCAATTACCTTTGTGATTGGCCCTTTCTGGGATACTATGGTGTGTAATGTCTCTCTTGATTGTGTCGATTTGTTACTTAGCATTCCCTACCAACAGGCCCAACACGTTATCTATCATGCTAAATCTCATCGATACCATTTTCAATATGAGGAGCACACCTACGTGCTTATTTCTTCTTCTCTTAAATCCACCCAGCCTATTACTGAACACACAATCATTAATCAAGTCAGTCTAAACCAATGCATCTCTTTGTGCTTAGTTCACCACATTAAACCAGACAACTGGAATAACCTTGTACCTCCTGCCATGGATCCCATGCTTCAAGAATTTGCAGATGTCTTCACAAAACCCATGGAACTACCCCTGTCTCACTCTATCAATCTCACACTTGATCTAATTCTTTGTGCTTCTTTGCCTGACACCCTATCCTATCACATCACTCCCTGAGAGGTCGTTGAGATGGAACACCCAATTGGTCAACTTTTGAACGTAGTCCATATTCCACCTTCATTGTCCCCATATGGTCCCCCAGATTTGTTATCCCAAACAAGGATGATTTGGAATGACACCTAGTGACCCTCTATCATGCCCTTAATAAAGCCAATGTTAAAACCCGCTACTTCCTACCCTAGATTGAGGAATTGTTGGACCACTTACAATGGGATTATTCCCTCACACATATGGATTTGACAAGTGGCTACCATCAAGTTCGCATGAATGCAGCAAGTAATTTGGGTAAATGCATGATCATTATTCATGATGATATCTTGGTATTCAATAATTATGGGGCAGAACATCTTAAATATGTCTACAACATCCTCGAGCTACTACGGGCACATACACTTCAGGTAAATAAATCATATGTTGGGCACACATTAGTTCGACATTTGGGACTCATACTGGACACAACAGGGGGTCAATCAGATCCATATCAGGTACAAGTTTTGGCACAATGGCCAGCGCACTCTAATTCCCATGACCTCAAGATTTTTTTGTGAAAGGTTGGGCACCACATCACTCAACTTCCGCCTGCATTACACTATGCACAGGTTCTTCGTTTTCCAGATAGGAATCAACCCTTTGAGATTAAGAAGGATGAATTTCAGTTCGTCATTGGGGTGGTACTTAAACATGGATTTCATTCGATGGAATTTCATTCTGAGACCCTTGCTCCTTTTGTCTCGACACGTCACTAGTAGGAACATCAGTCAGCTCGGAGTTTTATCCATATGTTGACTCAGCGCTATACTCAGGAAGCAGTTGCCTTACGAACAACCCAAGATCGTGAAAAACAAAGGCATGATAAGAAGCACACACCATTTTTATTTCAATTAGGAGATCATGTATGGATCTTGCTAGACAAGTACCAATTCAAACTCCAACATCATTTGCAACGCAATTTCCCACATTTGATGGCGGAAGTAGGGACGCTTTCATATCTAAACAAGGAGGAATCGGGCCTCCAAGAAGTGCACCCCACTTCCTTGGCCACTCAAGATGAGGGGACTCTTCTTAATTAGTATTGTAGTTAGTGTTGTAGTTAGTTTTAGATATTTCTATTGTAGACAGTAGTTCGCTTCAACACTTTTCATTGCAAGCATTTAGTGCACTTTTAGCAATTATTGTTGTAAGCATTTAGTTAGTTGTTGCAACTTATATTGTAATCAGCTAATAACGAAAAGGAAAAAGTCGCATTGCTTATAGAAGGCGCTCCTCTCTCACTCAAAAAAATGTGATGGTTATTTTATGTTTTCATTCTTTTTCTCCATTTTTGTGTATATTTTATTTTCTCTACTCCAGATTATCTAATTCAGATTATCTAATTTATGTTCTTCATTATGCATTTTAATTTTCTATATGTTTTCAGATCTAAATTGCAAATCACAAATCTCAAATCTATTATTTATCATATTATTTCAAAGAGAATAAATCACATTTAAAACATGGTAATAAAATCCAAAACTCCCGGGAAACTATATATATATATATATATATATATATATAAAGAGAATAAATCACATTTAAAACA
>CBVK0100728950.1:0-22696 GCA_900067695.1 Picea abies
GAAACAAGTCGTTGTACTCATGCAGTAACTCTGTTATGCTTTCCATCGTTTTCTCATCTCAATAATCTTCAATGTTGGCCATTTTGGGATTTTCCCTTGTCCCAATGTTGACTTTCTTTACCTTGATCGGCATAGCAATGACTTCTAATTCTATGGGTGGACCTTCCACCTCTCTCTCTCCTTCTTCTTCCTTGATCTGAATGTCGCACGGATCATTTTCATCCGGGGCTTCCTTTTTCACATTTTAACATGACAACAATTCTTTGACTGTATGTTTATTTTGTTGTTGTTCTTTTGTTATGAGCTCGAATTCTAGTTCCTTGATGAATATCATCCCTCTTATTTGTTTAAGGGTTGCATCTATGGTTCTCTAGTTCTCTGAAACTTCACCATCACACTGTGCCAAGAATACTTCCAGATCTTTTACTCCGTGGAAACTGGGTGGTTCCCTTATTTTTGTGCCTACCCATCTTACTGCACGGTCTATTCGTCCACATCTTCTCATGGAAACTTCATGTAGCCTTTGTTGCTAGTTATCCAAACTGATATCTGAATCTGTCACACATGAAGTAATGCTCCACCAACTGAGTATTCCATCTGCAGTCGGGTTGACATAATCCTCATCACGCGCAGTTGTTCTGTACAACTGGTCAATTTCCTCTAAGTCTAAGCAAGTAGGTTCTACGAACCTTTCCCCTTCTGATGGGTCTAATGGCGCGATAACCCTGTATTCCCCTGACTCAAATGCCATTTTCCTTGTCTTCAAATTGATTATGGCCTAGTTGTCAAACACCCAGTCCAAGCCAAACAACGCTAGATATGGTGTTGTGCCGTCCACTATTTCAATTACTTCAAAGTCTGCTTTAGTGTGCACTCCATATAGGTCTACTGTCACTCCTTTCAGCCTACCAATTGGTAGGATTCTGTGTTGGTTTGCTAGTTTCAGTTGAACCGGTGAGTACCCTAATGTGGGCTTTCCCATGCATTGCCATGTCTTCTTTGGTAATACATTCACTTCAGATCCTAGATCTAGTATGATATCTCCAGTGTTGAAATCTCTGATGTTTGCATTCAGTTTGAACTCCCTACTTGTTCTTCTCCTTGTATGTAGGTGATTGACTGTCTTTTGTTCTAGTTTTCCTTTCGTTTCTATACACATTTTTCTAATGTGTTTTGTAGTATTTTCACAGATGATGGTTCATTTAATACTATGACACATGATTGCAAAAAGCCTTTGATTGTACTTACTTGTCCCATGGGTTTCATTTCGTTGGTATGACCCAATAACGAAGGCATCTCGTATTTTGATGCTTCTTTGATTTGTTGCATAGTTGAAGTCGTCGCAATGTCCTCCTTATGAAATTCTTGTCGAGCTTGCTTAAATATCTCCTTCTCCTTCTACGTGTCGAACTGCTTCCTTGGTTCGACGTTCTTCTTCACCCATTGGTGTTGTATTGGCTCTTTTCGAACTGCATTGTTTCCTATTTTAGTTCCTCCACAAGTAACTATTTCGATGTTCCGTCCTTCATCCCTCGCTTCGGCTGAGATCCACTAAACATTCTGGTTGTTTTGGTTCCTCTTTTCCTAGATCTTTACTAATAGTGTCGTACATTCTTCCGTGTTGTGGTCCAATGCGCGACAATACATACATGTTGTTGGTGGAAGTGGACATTCCCTTGCGTAATGTCCCGGTTGTTGACAGTTATGACATACCACTGGTCCTCGATCTCATCCAAAACCTCCTCTCACTTGTCCTCCACCTTTGTAGCCTGCTCGATCTCCTCTCGATGCATTGTACTGAGGCACCTGATTGTACTGTGTGGGATTGTATTGAGGTTGTGTTGTGTTGTACTGTGGTTGCGCGATATTATATGGTTGCTGCGCAATGTTGTATGGAGCTGGAACTGGGTTAAATTGAGGTGTGTCTTTCCCTGCCATCATTTTTTCCTGCACTCTATATGCATCCGATGTCCTTTCTCGCATAAAATCCATAGTTCTACAATCTTTGTCATCGTGGCCCACTGACTTGCAAAAGTTGCAATATGAACTCTTTGGGATTGTCTGGTATTTCTGCATCATTGAGCAGTGATATGGACCGTGGCCTGGTTTCTTGTAGATTTCCCACCATATTCCTCTTGTCGATAATGGATTTGGCATTCTTGCTGCCATATACTGTGCAAATGTTGGACATTCATTCTTGTGGTGTCGTTCCGTCTTGCATGTAGTACACCAAACGACTTCTCATTTGTCCTTATTTTTATTCTGGTTGAGTTGGAACATTAAGTTCTTCAGATCCTCCTTTAGTTCTTCGATGGTTGGATCTATCTACTGATATTGGTTTTCTTCCAGTTGCAGGGTTTCCTGTAGAGCCTCTACCTACGTCTGAAACTTTTGTTGTCGCAGTGGATATTTTAAGTGTGGGAGCAATGAGTTGACAAACAAGTGTCGATGCTTCATATCGTTCATGAGATATTTCATCTTTCCCTTCAATCGCTTGAATCTATGGTCAATCTCCCATATAGATTCTCTCGGTTTCTGTCTAATTTTGATCATCTCATTCATGTATTGATCTCCGAAACTTGGCTTTTGAAACTCGTTTATCAATAGTTTCTTGATATCTGCAATTGTTATGGTTGTCCCTAGTGGATTGTTTGTAGCTAAACTCATATACCAATCTAGTGCACGATCGTTGTGCCAGTTTAGTGTCTTCATCTGTGATCTATTTTACTTCCCAAATCTTCTCACAAATGAACAAGTGTTTTTCCAGGTCCTCCGACGCTTCTCCTTTAAATTCTGGTAACCTGATGGTGGGATTGTGTCCTGCCATTCCAAATGATGAGCTACTACCTCCACGGGTGTAGATACTTGACTAGTGTTGCCTGAACTGGCTCCTCCAGTTGTTGCTCCTTGTGTAGATGTGCTTCCTACTGTCTGACTTCTTTTGAACTTCGGTTGTCTAAATGGTGGTGTTCTCTTTGGTGTATTAGTTGCACATGGGTTTATGGGTTCCACACTGACATTAATATGGATAGGATTGTTTCCTTCTCTTCCCTTTCTTGGACCTCTTGTCTTCCTCTCATATGTTGCGTGCAGGATTTCCTCAATCTACTCCACAACCCGACGATCCTCTACCTCTTCTTCATCACTTGCCAAGCCGTCCCTCGTGACTATGACTCTCTTCTTTGTATTCACATTGTATTGGTAGGGTACTCTGCTACGCGTATTTCCAGTTGTCGCCAATATCCACTTGATCTGGTCATCATCCATCATGATCGGGTCCAAGGGTTCCTCCTTATTTCCCTTATCCTTTCCTCCTTCCATTTCTCTCTGTTAGTGCTTCCTCCCTTCCCCCATGCACGCAAGGAAGTTTAGTTGTCTGACTCCATTGTCATTACACCTTTGTTATATAGCAGTATCTTGATAGAAGTATACAACGATCTAATGTACCTTCCTCGAGGTCCACGTAGAAATTCTTTCTCTGTTGCGATGTACGACTTTCCTTTATCTACTACAAAATCTGTTATAAAGCCTGCCACAATACTATCAAGCCAAAAGTCTAATACGCGGATGAATTTGTTGTTTACCTACTGTAACTTCTCAATATGTACTGGGGTCCAATCTAACTGTCGGATCTAGTTCGTTTCATGGTTATCCTTCAACCTTAGTATCCACTCCTGCAATAAGTGTGGAAAATCACAGAAAAAGACTTTGTGTAAATCAATAAACACGTATTTCTCAAGATATTTGTGGGGTGTTATTCTAGGGTTTCTGTTATCTTTCTGTGCAAACTCCAACTCTTTTGTCCTTAGCTAGATTTCGATCTCTGCTTTTGCAATATTCCACGGTCTCAACATCCCCTTCTAGTGGCTCATTTCTCTCCGCCCTAATATTTTCTTGATCCACCTTCGACAGACCTTCAACTTATCTCATCTACTTAGTCCTCTTTTGTTCCTACCAACGACAACAGAACCATTTGACTGTTAAATCTATCCTATATACTTCTGAGTTTATTGACCCAGGGTTCATGTCTGTTTGGGTTTCCAACCAAGCCTATAAAACTATTGTCCCTCCTGGTAAACCAGAAGGCAACGCAATGCACAAGGTGCACTGTGCCATCTCACAACCTAGGATTGAGTCGAGAGAATTGGTAATTGTGTATTGGGAGTGCTACTGTAACTTATTAACGCAGTATACCATCATCATGATTTATGCAAGAAATATAATAACTCATTCATTTAGTGCATCTATACCTACTAAGACCATAAAGAAATACATGCATTCAATCACATAACACAGATGTTACCGTGGTTCACCCCCCCTGGGCTACATCCACAAATATTTGTCTCTTGGCTCTTTTATGATGGTCGTTATGTCATTACAACGTTGTGCACTTTACAATTCTCCAACGTTGGGTCGAGATCTGTTATGAGGCAAACTAGATTGCACCAGGCTCCTCAGCCTGCGATCTAACCCTCAAGATCTACCCTCCTCTAGCCTCTCTAGCTCAACAACTTACAAAAGTAGGTCATACAACAAAATATTACATATATTCCGACTCGCTACAACAATTCTCTCTATAATAACGACTAGCCTCTGCCCCCTTATGAGACCTAGGTATCTCTATTTATACGTTTCTGTCTCTTCATCCATTACAATAAATTACCAAAACCCTAACCCTAACGTTGTTAGGTCTTCCATGCATGTGCGCGTGTTGTTCTTTCTTCCAGTTGTCGCTTTCCTTGTGCATTCCTTCTTTCTCAAAATCGCCTTGATTTCGGCTTTGGTCTGCTTCCAACAATAGTTCTCCCCAAGATGCAACCACTTTATCTGGGCCCTTTATTGCCCTGACACAAAGTTTCGCAGGTACCCCTCAATCCACTTGTTCACGATCTTTGTCTACCCATCTTTCAGAGGGTGATAACTAGTGTTAGATGTCAAATCCGTCCCTGATAGCCTGGACAACTCTTTCCAGAATGCGTTGAGAAACCTGTTGTCTCGGTCACTGACTATGTATCTTGAAATACCATGTAGTCTGAATACCTCCATGAAGAATAAGTCTGCCACCTGTGATGTGCTATACTATGAAGGGATGGAAAAATAATGTGCCTACTTGGTTAACCTATCCACCACCACATAGATACAGTCCCTGCCCTGTACCTTCGGTAACCCTGTGATGAAGTCCATGGAAATGCTTTTTCATTTCTGCTCTAGGGTAGGTAATGGTTGGAGCAATCCTGCAGGTTGTGTAAGCTCTGACTTGTTGTGCTGAAAAGTCATGCACTCCCTTACATATCACAACACATCCTCCTTGAGACCCTTCCAAGAGAGTCTCCCCCTCACCTGCCTGTAAGTATTCAAATATCCTAGGTTCCCTGCCATTGGCACGTCATGCACTGCCCTCATAATCTTATCCTTGAGTGTGGACTCAGGGACAAGATAGATCTTATCCTTGTAGTAGATGATTTCATCCACTACCTTGTACATTTCATCCTGAATAATACCCTCCATTATCTCACAGGTGAATGTATTCTTGGAGTACTCCACCAAGAGAATGGACTTCCAGTCTGTTGATATCTCCGTCATGGAAAAGGTTGCAAGTCTCCTGGAAAGGGCGTCAACAACTACATTATTCATGCCCTTTACATACTCAATGTCAAATTCATACGCCTGCACCTTACTTACCCACTTTTTTTGTCTCTCATTCAAATCCTTATACTTCAAAAAATATCTCAGGTTGTTGTGGTCAGTTTTCACCACAAAGCGCCCTCCAACTAGGTACTATCTAAACTTGGCCAATGCATGCATGATGGCCAACATCTCCTTATCATAGATAGGATAGAGCCTCTCTGACTCCCTTAGATTTATGCTATCGAAAGCTATGGGGTGTTGATTCTGCATCAACATTGCTCCTATCCCCTCTCTTGATGCATCACACTCCAATACAAATGGCTGCGAGAAGTCTGGAAGTGCTAACACTGGGAAAGTACTCAACACCTTCTTCATCTTGTCAAATGCTTATTGTGCCTCCTCTAACCATCTGAATTCTCCCATTTTGGTGAGGTCTGTCAATGGAAAAGAAGGTTGTGAAAATCCTTTCACAAAGCACCTGTAGTAGCTGCACAAACCAAGCCCCCGTAGATCTGTAAGTGATCTAGGTGTGGGCCAATCTAAGATCGCCTAGATCTTCTCTTGATGCACCTTTACCCCTTCAACACCAATCACATGCCCTAGATAGAGAATCTTTGTCATCCCAAACTCGCACTTTGCCTCTTTGGAAAACAATGATCGCTCCTCCATGATTATGAGAATCTCGTCAACATGCCTCAAGTGCTCCTCCCAAGTTTTGTTGTAGATCAATAGATCATCAAGAAATAATAGTGAGAACTTCCTCAACTGCTTGTTGAAGATATGGTTCATACATGAATGGAAGGTAGCTGGTACGTTAGCCAACCCAAAGGGCATGACTAGAAACTCATAATGCCCGTAGTGACATCCGAATGTTGTCATTTGGATATTAAATGTCAAAATTGCTCACTTCGATGATGTCTCATTATCATTGTCACAAGTGTCGCAAGTGTCGCAGAAAACATACCGTCATCTCGCCTGTGTCCCATCGCGGAAGACATCATAAGAACACTTGAGATATCCTCTAAGATTCATTAGAAGATGAAAATATATCTTTTGGCAAAGAGTACAGACTTTTACCTTGAGAAATTACCATCATAAAGGTATTTTTGGAGATCAATGCTCCCCTGCCCACTTGCAAGGAGCGCTAGCGCTAGCGCTCCTTTCCCTCTTAGCAGGGAGTGCTACAATTCTCGGTGGCCCACTTTGAGGGAGCATCGATCTGTTGAGAAAATCTTGGGGCCAAATCCCCCTTATCTCTGAAGACAACTGAGAAGTATCCAAGTCAGTTTGGCTCGAATCCAAGTTTAAGGCTAGATCTAAGGGGAGTCCCACAACTGATGGAGTAATATCCTTAGCTTATCCCAATAATATCTAAGGTGGTTAAGTCTCTCCAAGCCTATATAAGGAGGCATTATCATGGTGAAAAGGGGAGAACAATCAGTGAAAAGTATTGTCATTTTGATTGTGGATCATTCAAGCAAGGGGTTGGAAAAGGAGAGCTTGGTGAGGCTGCTACATCTGCATCTACATTTTGTAAGCACCTTATTTTGTTCTCATTAATACATGTGCTTGGCTTGTTTCCTTCAAGATTGTGTACATTTGCATGAGCTCATCTTTTGGATAAATCTATCTTTAAACTAATCATGGTAGAATAGGAAGTATGAATTGTCTCTGTTGTTTATTGGATTGCAGGACTCGTTAAAGGACTTGGAGATCAAGTTCAACTTGGACCGAGAGAAGAAAAACTTCATAAAAAGGTACTCATACTTTTTTCCTCTTCTCTATTGACTAACTTAGCTATTTTTAAAGGAGAGTCAGTGTTCAAAGTTAACACTTTTCTGTCTTGATCATAGGGGTCTAAGATCCAAGAAGGAATTCACCTGTCCACAGGGGAATTTTCCTACAACAGAAATTGGCGACTCCACTAGGGACGAAGCTTTCAGTTTTGGTTTCCTTCCTTGTTCTTGTTTAGTCTTTGTTTGTCTTTAGATCCTATTCACTGTGTTTTTCTAGTTTTTAGATGTGTTGTTAGTCTTGAAGTCATCCTACACACATTGATATTTAAAGTTTTCCTGAGTTGTTTGATTTCTGGGTCGAAACTTTTCATTCTCAGAAACCAGTGCTCCCCTGCCATTACATCCAGAGCGCTAGTGCTCCCCTGCAGTGTTTTACAAAGCGTTGCAATGCTATGGTGCCTTTATCACCATAGCGTTGATTTTTCTGTTATGTTGAAAATTTTTGGGATACATATTTTGGGTGTAATTTTTTGTTTTTCTCCTACTCAGGACTGTTGCTATCAGTATATGTGTATTCTGTAAAGCTTGAAACCATTTAATTTCCAAGGGTTTTTGATGTTTTGTTTGGTTTTTTAAAAAGATATTAAAAACACTCTTCCTTTTTGGAATCACTCTTCCTCTTCGAGATCTGGAGTCGACGTGATACTTTCTCATTTATCTGATTGTATGAAAGTTGTTACAAGGAGGTTCAAAGATATGTGTATTGTTCCATTTGATCTTTGAGTTATCTTTCCAAGCAATTCCTCTTGTTTGAGTTTTGGTTTTCTTTTTGAAACCTTGGCTTTGTTTTTACTTCTTATTTTATCATAATGAGAGTGTACTTTTTGTTTATATGAAGTTTACTTCCAATTTCTTACAACTTGTAAAGAATGAAATCTGGTTGGCATGAGAAGCTTTGAATCAAGATGATTATAATTCATATTTAAACAAAGAGATATATTTTCACGACTGGTTTTTGGATATTAGGATCATTTTCTGAATATTTTAGCATTGAATTTGATTCTTGATTGAGAACAATTGCATGAAGTCTCTGCATTTTTGTGTTTGATAGTGAAAAGGAAAATTTCTTCTCCTTCCCATAGATAGAAATTCATTGAAATAAAAGGTTGTTTATCATTTTTCTTATGCATTTTTGGGAATCGAGTTGTAATATCACCAGTTTCACTCTCATTCACCTCTGAGTAAAGAACAACCACAAAAATCAACGTTAATTAAAATCGATCTAGAAATTTTTTCTTTTTTAGATTCCTCCACCAACATTAGACTAAGATTAACACTTTGGATTAGGTTGTGAGCACAACTCTCCAAAGCATTCAAAACAAACATTAACATCTTGCAATAGGGAGAGAAAATCCAATTTTTGTATAAGCTTTCTGGGATCCCCCTCTCACATAGGGGTTACGCACGAGGTTGTGTTTGGGAGAGCTACAGAGATTATCCCTCCGTGGTTTAACTATTCATAGTAGTCAGATCGTATATTGGGGGTTCTTCTTGAGTTCAGACTTGCTATCATGCCCATATGTTCGGACTGGACTGTCGACTGTACCCACCCAGGGGTTGACTGGGAGTTGGTGTTCTTAGTAGCCATAATCTTTAGGGTCTTTACACAAGGTGACGGTGAAGGGAAGTCTTCACTGTACCTGGAACAAACGGTGGTCAAACTCACTCGGGCTCCTTGGAGGGTAAATCCACGATTACAGTGTGGAAGTTTCCACCAAGGCGTAAATCCGTTAAGCAGGTCGCCATCGTAACTGTTCCACCCGCTCATATCCTAGCCCCTTCTTGACTTGATCACGTGATGTTGAATTTCATCACCAACTAGTACGATCATCGAGAGAAGATTTGTTTGCTTGTTGGTATTCTGAGATTTTTTTAGCGTGTGTTGTTGTTCTAATAATTCTTCAAAATTGAGCTTATAGATGATAAAGGTCTTCGTCGATCACATAGGATGCAAGGGTTGCCTTCAGAAGAAGGCTACCAACCCTTACCTCCTAACTCACTAGAAGACAACTACCTTGGAGAGGTAGAAAATCGTTCTGAAACTGGGAGTGTTGTTACTCCTTTGATAGAAAATTCGGAAAGAACCTTGGTTACGGTTGAAAATCCCACTCCCACACTCCACCTGTGTCGGCAACTCCTCTTGAACCACTCTTGGTTTGATTGGACTCACTCGGTAACGTTATAGAAGAAGAAGTCCCAAGTTTACCATCGAAACCAATTACCGAGACATATATGGGATCCACAGAACCCATTTTTGGTGATGACTATAGGACCCCCATTCGTCCTACTACCACAGTAGATACACATCACACACCTGCTTGTTCTGTATGGAGGACTTCATCAAGACGTGATCTTTATGAGCATTTTGAATACATTTGACAACCTCTTAATCCTCATGACACTCCTACTGCCGAGGCAGGACCATCTGGTCAAACTATTGATCACCCCATCGAACGGGTCATTCATCCTGTTGTTACGTCAGCAAAAATTCATCTTAATGCTGGAATCATCACCTCTATTCATACCCAAGGCACTTCAACCGCTACTCCTACCTTTACACATTTTCACTCTATGACGCCTCATGTTCCACAGGATCCTATTGGAACCTCTTTACACCAGAGAATGCAGACCCTTGCCATACAGACATAATCAGTTGCAAGACATATTCTGACTAGGGGGAAACCACCATCTAGTGGACCGATCCCTCCTAGAGGACAACCATCCTATAGCGGGCCTACCCCTCCAGGGGGACAACCACCTTTTCATGTTCCTTCTGGAGGACAACCTCCCTTTACTGGTCAAACCCCGGTTGTTAATCCACCTATGGCAGGGGGGAAACCTTATTTTGTTGGAAACCCTTCGCAATCCTGGGGAGTATCTTCAGGAGGCACATTTAATCAACCCTACGCTGGGGGGAAATCATACCATAACCCACAAGGAGGAATGTTAAATCTTGTTCCTTCCAGACTATCTTATGGACAACCTTATCCAGGCGTCCCAAATCCCACCTGGGTCCTCAAGGGAAACAACCTTATCCTCCCCAAAGGTCTAATGTTTATCCTCCCCACGGGGCTAATGTGTATCCTCCTCGGGGATAAACTATTTATCCCCGTCAGGGGAAAATTGTTTATCCCCCACAACCGAATCAATCGATTTACACCCCTCAGAATCCATCAGGTTTTCCCTCACTCATGAATGTTCCTCAACAATCATTGAATCCTATTTATCCTGGTCAACAACAAATGTATGTAGGAGGGTCTACTGGATACAATTACCCATCTCAACCAGTTTATCGCCCTACTGGTGTCCCTATTCCACACCAGTATCACCCTCAGTTTAACCGACAATTACCCTTCCTTGCTACTCTGGATCTCCCAGACTTGTCTCGGTTGACCAATGATCCCATACTGCATTTTTATTTTTGGCCAGTGATTCCTGCTAAATTACCTTCCGACATCCCAAAGTTTGACGGTAAATCTAGAGAAGACCCAAATAACCATGTGATGACATTCCATTTATGGTGTTCATCAAACTCATTAATGGATGATTATATATGTTTACGTCTCTTCCAGCGCACCCTTACGGGTTTAGCAACCAAGTGGTACATTGAACTTCCACCAAGTTCTTTTCAAGATTTCAACTCCCTCACTGTTGACCGCCTATCCAACTAGGGGGTCAACTCCATGTGCCATGAAGATTATTTGGTTCTATTGGGCAATTTATGCCTCCATCACTCATTTTTGTAAACGAAATTTTTGCACCCCTGCGTGGGTTAATAATGTAATAGGTCTGCATGGATCATAGTTAGGTCAGTTACCTCAGGATGGGTTCATTGGGAGAGTTCCTTTCACCGAGGTTTTTTTATCCTCAAGTTATTAATTGAGTTTTTCAGCCTTATTAATTTCCCTTGAGTTCTTCCCTCACACCAGCAATAATTCATCCAAAGTGGTGAATGGAATTCTAATGGAGTTATCCTCTGGTAACTATTGTTTAGGAATGATGTAAATGACCATGTATGACATCTTAGAAAATTTAATTATTTAATTAATTAATTGTTTTTGAGCAAATATTGTAAAAACTAGGTCCTTGGGTTTTTGCTAGGGGTATTTGTGCTCAAAAGAAATGGAAAGACACCCCCTACACCCTTGGACCAAGTTTCAACTCATTCAGACAACCTTTGCTAGGTATTTGTCCACCAGGAGTGTCAGTCAGTCAAAACAAAAATTTTAATTGCTAAGTCATGACATAGTCAAAATGTCATTTTTGTAATTTATGAGTTAAATGGGTGAAGTAAAGTGGATAAAGGATGAGAGAGATGTTTCCTAACCTACCCAACCCACCTCCTAACCTTTACACACCCCCTTACACACTCACTCACTAAACCCCCACGCCCCTAGGGGGATTTGCACCCCCCCTCACATGGAAACCTTTGAAACACCATTTATTTGAGTTGTGGGGCCCCTCCCATGAGTAGTGCACCCTTCCTAGCCTACCACCTCCCTATTTTCTTGTCTCCACACTCCACCTCACATTCCAACTCATCAATCCTCACCCAAACCCTAAGTGGTGTGCCCCTCTCCTTGGGATGCTCTTTTTGGCTCGGTATTTGACACTTGGATCTCATCCAAGAGGGGTGAGTTTGTCTCTCCAAGCATCAATAGAGCCTCCCCTCACTCATTTATTCACCATTCTTTGAGCTAATGTTATGCTACATAAATTTTGCCCCATCTCTCTTGCTCTTTGCCATCTTACATTCATCACATTTTCTCTTGAGAGAATTGGGGCAGCTTGTTGCTACAAGGCTCTCCCATTTGGATTAATAAGAAGCTTTGGAGTATTTGGAGTAACCAAGAGTAGTATGGTTTTCTTCTTGCACATGAGGTGACATGGTTCATTTTTGCATTGTGTGTAGTATTGAGTAGATTCTTAGGTAAAGTAGTTTACTTGAGTGGATGCATCAATAGTAGTATTGTTGATCTATATATGTTGAGTAGTTGGTAGTGTGAAGTATTTCATATTGTTATCTTACTCATACATGTTATCTACTTGTATACCTCACATATTGCTTGAGTTTTGCAAGTTTGCCTCTAGGGTGTTGGGATAGTCTCAAGGAGAAGTCTTCCCTCAAGGCCTATTCAAACTCCTCACTTCTTCTAATCTGATTTTCTGTTCATTTCCATTACATATTTATGTAGATAACCACCTAAGATAGGTCATATAAATCATCCTTTTACTTGGAGATTTTATGTGAAAAATTTCTGCCTAAAAAATAGAATTTTTTCTTAACTTTTTTGTGTTGTGCAGCATTTCCAGCAAGCAAGCAATAGCTTGCTAGTTTTTGCAGGTTTTTACCAGATACAAAGGGTTATGTAGCCCAAATTAGGCCATACAACACCCCAAAAGAGAATCCTTTGAGTGGGTAATAAATCTCTTCTTGTTCCTACTCATTTCTAGCATTGTAGCAAGCCCTCGGGAAGTTTCCTTGAGACTTGCATTCTCTTGTATTTACTTCATCCATTGTAAGTTATTTTTATAAGTATTTTTTCTGCCTACACCTTGGGAGAGAGATTGGCTCAACCAACCCCCCAATATCATATGGCTAGGGCCTAGTTTCATTTTAGCATTTGTTGTTTTTTTGCCCCACTTGTCATTAGGACAAGGTTGTGTGGCGAGCTTGTTTCAATAATAGTTGCCTTTTACTTTCCAACTCTCTTTGGTACAACAAAGGTAGGTTTGCCTCCACCTTGTGCCATTGTGAGTGGTTTGCATTCATTTTCAAATTTTTGTCTAATAATTGCCTACACTTTGGGTGAGAAATCTCAAAAATCGTATGGCTAGGTAATAATGTGTTGATGGTTATATTGTGTTCATATGATTAAAATTTTCTAGAATAGACATCACACATCATTTGATTTTATCTTAAGCCCTCAAGGCATAGTTCCATTTTCATGCTCTAGTTGTTCATCAAGTTCATAATACATGTTTTGGGTGCAATATCTTATGGTTTAAGTGCTTTGGAATTAATCTTTTAGATTTTCAATTTACTTGTCTTTTAAGGCATTTTGCCATCAATCAATTTAAAACATATGTGGAGCATGTACATGGTGTAGGGATATATTTTCATATCAGCAAGCGTTTTTCATTTTCTAGCATACTCTCTAAATGGATTAACTTACGTGGCTAAATGGTTATAATCTAAAGCAATTTTCTGTTACACTTGACAAGCTGTTCTTGTCTTCCACTTCACTCATTTATTTTAAGTTTACACACATACATGGTTAAGTGAATGAAAATGGAATAGATCTTTTATTTTCAGCTATCTTTACATGCTTTAGATGTGTTTCATATGCTTAAATTTCTTAATCCGCGACACGTTTTCATAAGCTAAATAAGTTTCGATTTTGGGCATAATTCATTGTTTTTGGGCACTTAAGAGTCATCAAAACACTCATAAACACATCTTAAAACTTAGTCCTAAGCCTTAATAATATATTAGACTAACTGGGACACCTAAATTCACCATCTTCACCATCTAAAACGGGGATTGAGGAGGGCAACGGAAGGTGCTAGGCCGGGGATGGTCTCACGGCGCGCAACATCCTTTCCTAAAATCTCAATTATTAGGGTTGACCTGTGAAGCTAGGGTAGGCCTCGTTCTCTTACTTCTTGAGCATCCAACAACGATTTGGTAATTGGGGGAGGAGAATTAAGATTTGACACTTCGTTAGGTGGGTAATTAAAATCTTTAAAATCCTTAAGCAACTCTTAACCACTTAGTGTTTTAGGCTTCACTATCTTGGGTACATCTTATGGTTGTTTAGAACACTAATTACAAGTATACATGTCTTTCAATCTTTCATGCAAGTTTGTGGTTTGAATATATAAGTGTTAAATCTTTTAAGTTGTGTTAAGCATTTATATTTCAACTATTTCATATATTTTGGTTAGTGCTCTTTATGGTGTGATTCAACAAGAGATAGTGCATCCCATTTGGAGGCATCATCTTGTTGGGTCTTGAGTGCTTTGTGGTTTTCCATTGATAAGCAGTCCAATAGAGTAAGTGCTATTGGGGCATGCTTGGCTAAATGTTGATGATCTTTATATCTTGAATATCTTTGAATTATCACATTTAAGCATTTGGTGAACTTGTTTATTTGTATCTTGTCTATCTTGTATCTTTGTTCGTAATCATTGTAATATCTTTCATTCTTTGTGTAAGTACTTGTATCTAGTTTTGTTGTGAGATAGTTGTACTTAATTAAACTTTGTAATCATTTTGTAATTAACCTCCTTAAACTTTAGTTGACCCCTTTTCCCAACCTTAGGCACTAGTCTTAGTTGACTTAGGGAAGGGTTTTGTTTGACATAAATAATTGTGCATCTTGCATTGTTGCCTTTGCATCATAGGTTAGTACTCCCCCCAAACTTCTAATCAATTAAAACCAACTCCTAGAACATAAACGTTAAATCTTATCTAGTAACTAGGGTCTACCCCCCTTGGCCTCCCTAGGAGTAAGCCTAGAAGGAAGAGGTTCCAGTCAAGGTGACAGTGTGGACTGTGAACCTAGGCATTCTGCCTCCAAGGACACACTAAATGAGATGGAATTTGCTCACGTTTGCAAGTGTGTATTAGGACAACAACACTTGCCATGACCTTTCTCACACACGTTCAACTACCCATCCGTTATGAGACTGGTACTGAACTTTGACCTCCCTTCGTCAAACCAACTCTGTGCATATCTCTGATCACATTCATGAGTGGAGACGACGACGAAGGTTGATCAAAGCAATCATTCCTGACCAATTATTGGCAGAATGGTTCACTAAATCTCTTTTACCCTCAATTGCTCGTGACATTGCCATGGGTGGTGTAGTCACCAAGGAAGAAGCCATTGCCCGGGCTCAGTACTTGGATTTGGTTTATTCACAATCTGGTACTTTGTACGAGTTGATTCCAAATGCTATCCATGCCACTACCGATCCAACCAAACCTTCATCCACGTCACATGCGAATGGAGTTATCATCACCGTCAAAACCCAATCTACATCACAGTCGAATGGAACAATAAATCGCTCTGTTTCAACACCCATTCCCAGTTCGACCTCACTCTCCTCTACCACCCTCTCAACTCAAGTCTCTGAATTAAATGCAGTTCAATATGCCTCTTCACAACAATTCATAGGTAAGATGAAGACAAAAAATAAACCCAAAAAGAATAATCATAATGAACAACCCAAAACCCAAACTCCACCACCTGCTATCGAAAAGAAACCACAGTGGAAACCAAAATTCCCATGTCTTATTTGTGGTGACGATCATTACACTCGAGACTGTCCACATCGCGACGAAGTTACAAAACTTTTCAAGGGGAATTCCTAGCCCACTGTGTTAACACAACCTTTTACTCAGTAGCAATCTATGGTTGCTCAAGGACTCGCCCCCCCACAGGGGGCAGTTCCAGCCACCCTCCTAATGATGAAGCCTCGACGAGTGCACATATTTATATGTTCAATGGGATTGATTTAACCACTCGCACTACGACATATGACACACCAGCTAAACCTGACAAAGAAAAGATTACTAACGGTTATTTATTGGATCCATCTCCTGCCTCTGTTAGTACTCCATCTGTTAGTCCTCCATCTGGGTCACTTCAGATAGAGAAACCTACGTTCGAATCTATATTACCCTCCCAAGAGCACCATCTGTAAGTCTACTTTCAATCCTAGTTCGCGTGTCGCCCAAAACTACAACATTGTTGAAGATTTGGCTCAAGCACTGTGTGTTATGTCTGTGCTGGAAGTTCTACAACACTGGCCAAACCAACGTAGAACACTCTTGGCTGCCATTGGTGCCATTGATCCTGAGTCATCCAACAATATCATGTTTAACCTGAACAATTTCAAATCACGACTTTCTCACCAACTTGCTTTTCAAATTGATGTTGTTGTTCACAACCAACACATTCACCGCACTATTTTAGATGAGGGAGCTTCCCCTTCTGCCATGTCTTTAGCTTGTTGGGAAGGATTAAAATCACCTACACTTAACCAATCCCCTATGATGTTACGCGCATTCGATGGGCGAGATTTTCATCCTCATGAACTCTTGCAGTTCTTAGCCGTTCAGTTGGGCCAAAAAACAACTTGTTACTAGGAATAAGTTGGTTTTATGTCATGACTATTGTCACTTCATTGGTGTTTCGATGTGTACAATTCCCTTATCAAGGCAAAATTGTCACTATCGATCAGTT
This sequence comes from Picea abies, assembly GCA_900067695.1. Taxonomy (NCBI): domain Eukaryota; kingdom Viridiplantae; phylum Streptophyta; class Pinopsida; order Pinales; family Pinaceae; genus Picea; species Picea abies. Next base: position 16,679 of record CBVK0100728950.1, read on the forward strand.
AGATTATTGTACACCCGACGCTCGCACTCTCGCCACCAACAACATTCCTTTCTTGGGAGATCATAAGATCACGTATGAAAGTGTTAGTGTAGGTCTTTTGAAAGAATCTTCTCTTATGTGTACTTTCCCTACACCACTTCCTCCTACCACACAACATATTGTCACAATCAATATGATTTCGACTATGTACTATCAGTCTTTAGAATTATTTGATCCTTGGCTTGTGCCTAGTCCATTAGAGTTCGATTCACTAGGTGACGCTATGCCACTTAGTCCGAACGAGGCTTCATACGTTGCTATTCAATCCGCTTCTCCCTCCATGGATGACCAACATATGTTGGCACCTGTAATGTCCCCACTTTGGGAAATCAATACATTGCAGAGGTTTATGATGACCAAAGTAGCCAAATGGATGTTATAGCAAGTGCAGGGATTATTGAGAGGCATTTTGGGGTCTGACTTGCATCACTCATTCCATTTCATCATTATGATCCATTCCGCACAGATTGGCTTTGGTTTCATTGCATTTTGACGATTTCCATGATTTTGAGTATTTTGAGCTATAAGTTAATTAAATTCACTAAATAGGTCATTTTGGGCACATTACTTGCAGGAACCTCTTAGTGTAATATCTCATTGGAATCGAGCGGAACAACACTACATGATAGGATGATGAGAAGTGACTTTTAGTGGCGAGGGAAGCCACAAGGAGAGATAAGGCGCTTTTCAGAGGTAAAAAGGTTAATTAATTAATTAAAGTGTTTTAATTAATTAATTAATTAATAATTAAAAAAGAAAAGTCACTTTGGAGAGACAATGTGAGAAATAAGTATAAAGAAGGGGCAAGGGCTTCTATTCTCTCATTCATTCATGATCATGTTATGATATCTGGCTCTTATCTAGTGAGCCCAACATTTGGGGTTTTGAGGGTTTTGACTTAAAAAACCCTAGAGGATGATTCAGTGGTGAAATATTCCACCTATCTTGTCCCAAGCTTGGTCTCAGAGATGCAATACTCTCCCACACCATTCTAGCTCGGTTCTACATTAGTGTAGGAGGGTTCTACACCAGCCACAGGCACAGGAATAGAAGGAGGGTGCACCATTGGGGGTTTCCAGCAAGGGGGGTGCACCATTCTTGGAGAGAGATTCATTGCAGGTGATTGGTAGGTCTTTTGTAGATTCTATCCCTTGGGTTTTCATTGTAGGGACTTGGACATCAAATCTAGTCCATTCATGAGGAGTTTCAGGTGTCATTTTATTTATTAGATGCATGGGACGAATTGGAGGAGAGGAGCAAACTTCAGAAATTGGTTTCTGTCATTTGCTAGCTCAGATATTCACCATTTCTCTTGGGACTTCACCAAGGAGGTAACCAAGCCTCGATCTATCATTCTATAATTTTTGTGGAGCATTTGGAGGCATCTAGGAGTGAGGCCAATTTATCTAGGGTTTCAGGCATTCAGAGGGGTGCACCATATCTTGGAGGAGGTTCAGATCCATAGGGTTTGAGGGAGATCTTAGAGATTCAGGCACCTGGGTTATTCTTTCCACCAGTTGATCTATCACTTGGCATCTTTCTTGAGGTGATTGGACATAGTTGTCAGCAGGGACGAATTGTTGAGGAGCTTCAGCATTCCAGCAGGACGTGGCATCTTCAAGTGGGGGTTTGCCACTTCATACGACCCAGATCTATCTTGGCATTGGTCTTCATCTCTTGTCTAGCCTTTGGAGGCTTATTTTGTATTATTGGGAGCTTTTTGTAGTAACTCTATTATCTATCCTCTTAACCATCTGTTGAGCATTCTAGATCGGCATCTTCATTGTGGTAGGTTCTTATATTTCATGAATAAAAGCAGATTTGAGATGTTTTAGATTGTCTATCATATCGCATATGGTTGAGGTATGTTCCATGATTATATATTTTTGTTTATTGCTGCAACACACATCTAAATCATGAACTAAACCCTAAGGTCGAAATCAATAGGCCATCCTGCAAGTAAACACGTGTAAACAAGTATATCAACAAAGTGTTTGACGAAATACCACAACCAACAAACTTTTAAAAGACACCCAAAACCGTGATGTTCCTGGCATAATGGCTTGGGATCATTACAGGTCACTCCACATCCAACATGTCTTCCACAACTATGTTGTGAGACATATTTAGGGATAGATCTCCTCCTATCCAAGACACCTATAAAATATACATTACAATTATCACAAAACATCTCAATGTAACCATTATAGGTGACATTTGTGATTCTCAAATGTTGAAGCACCCATTTCACTGCAACACCTGAATCTGTCATGTATCTGACAACATCATTAGCATGTGAAACATCTGGTCTTAACCATTTCATCACATACAATAGACCTCCTACTGAAATTACATGAGACATAACCTTTTATTCTTTATAGACATGCCTATGCTTGAAGAAAAATTATAATGGAAAGCAAGAGGGATACAAACTGCTTTTACAATGTTCATACTTAACTCCAACCACAACTTACCATTATCATCTTTGTATACTTCCATGCCCATAATTTAGTTTGTTTCTCCTTGATCCCTCATCTGAATTGTCCTGTCTACCTGAGTCATTTTCTTACTAATTTTAGCCATGCTTCGGCTTGCATCGAGCATATCATCAACATATAACATCAAGACTGTGAGTGTACTATAAACTGTATATCCATTCCTACCCTTTGAAAAATTATGACTCACTATGAAGGATTCAAACCTCTTGTATATTTTCCTAGGCACCAATAGGTCATACAATGAATTATCTAACATGCAAAAAAATTTACCGTTGCGATCTTGAATCAACCCTTTTGGTTGTTCCATACATACTATATCTCTATCAATGATGACCTTGTGAGAAGTAGGATCCCACACACAACATCCCTTTATCACAACATCCCTTTATACCACCATCATAACTTGCAGAGATATAAAACAAGAAGGAATTCAGAAACAAAGATTTTAAGTCTGGAAATGATTTACCGCTTACCATTACCTGTAATTATTTGTTGCTATTATGGCCTTGATTCCTTCTACCATAAATGAGAAGATACATATGTCACTTCAGATGCTACTTCATTACTCCCTTCCAGCTTATAAAGGTTATCAACCTTTGTTGCCTTCATCACTACTAAACTACCTTTCGACAATGTGACTACCCCACCTTGACCTGTATACTTATATCCACAAGAATCCAACACTCCCAATGAAATCAAATTTGATTTAAGCTCAAGTACATATCTAACATCTGTTAATTACCTAAAATTACCATCGAACATCCTGATTCTAATACTTCCAACCCCAACAATTTTACAGGGAATACCATTTCCCATAAACACTACACCCTCATCAACAGATTGGTAAGAAATGAACCAATTTGTATGTGAGCAAATGTGGTGGGAGGCACCTAAATCTAATTGGCATTCTTCTTGATATTGTAAATTATTAGAAACGGATAAAACTTGATCAATCATACGTGAATTTGTTACAACCAAATTTGCTTCCTTCGTAGAGTTTTCCTCAAATTCCTTTCTCTTCCAACAATCTTTCTTGAGATGTCATGTTTTTCCACAGTACCATCATTTTTCTTTACCCTTTCTGTGTCTTGACTTAGATCGAGAAAAAATTATCTCATTTTTCTCTTTAGTTCGACCTCTGACCAGCATTGCCCCTGAAGTTGAGGTTTCTTTACTAGATTTTCTCCTCATCTCCTCAGCCAAAAAAACTTTCACAACAGAGTCATAATCTAAAACATCCACTGAGCTAAAGCTAATAGAGGTGACTAGATTATCCCAAGACTTAGGCAATGAACACAATAGTGTAATAGCATTATCTTCATCTTCAAATTTAACTTCCATACTAGTCAATTGAACTATCAGGGTATTGAAGGTATTTAAACGGTCAGAAACTTTTGTACCTTCTTTCATCTGCAAACTGTACAACTGTCTCTTCAAGTAGATTATGCTCATTAAGGACTTCATCATATATAGACTTTCCAACTTGCTCCATAATCCTGATGTTGTATCCTCTCCTACGATATTAAACATAACATCATCTTCTAGACATAAACAAATGGTACTAAGAGCTTTCACATGCAAATCTCTCATTCCCATTCCATCATGGTTGTTGGCTTCTTTGACTTGTTGCCAATGCTTTTTGCAACCCTTGTTGCACCAGTAAATCTCGCATCTTGAGCTTCCTGAACTCATCTCGCATCTTGAGCTTCCTGAACTCAAAGTTGTTTTTACCACTGAACTTTTCAACTTCAAACTTCAAACTCTGCAGCTTATCCATTAGCACAAAATCTCCTAACCTCCACTGCTTATAAAATCCAAGGCCTTTTAAAAGATAATGTGAAGGAATGATCTTACTTAATGTTGAACAATAATTTAAAAAAGGTTTAATCCAAAAAACCCTCTTAATAATATAAAAAAAGTTTAATAAAAATCTTTTAAAAAACAAAAGATTCACTTTATACCTTTTTTACATACTATATTCCAAATAGTAAACCCTTTTTAAAACAACCTCTACTTGACTTGTTCACGTTTTATAAAATACCATAAATTATTTAAACTTTTCAAAAAAGAGCATGACCATGCGAATACCAAAGGAGATTGTGACTTTTACCATGCGAATAAATTCAAAGGAGATCGTGAATTTTTTTATTTAAAGGAAGTAGTCGCACCTCACGCTACCACTACAATGTGGCGAGTTTGCACCTTACGATACACTTGGAGTGTGGCGATCTTCAAAATTCTACACATTGTTCTTCAACCCTCAATCGTGACGATTTCAGTAATTTTGCGTGAGCGTAAGTCTAGGTCATAAGACGTCACACCCTTCGAGAGGACAGACCTGCGGCGATGTAGAAATCGACACACCTCACACATATGTTATTTCTCCTTCGAAATTTGATGTCCTCTCCTCCAACCAACTTTGATACCACTTGTTATAATTGCAAATGTGGAAAACACAATTCACATATGATAATTAACAATCATACAGATAAGAAACACAGGGATACGTTAGGCTACGTCCACCAAGGATAGACATCAGTTGTCTTATTATTCAGATCATGAAGATTACAACATACTAGCAAGTTCTCACTCTATCTCTCTCACTCTCGTATCTTCCTCTACAATCTTACATGTATTTATATACATTTACAAGAAACTGATTATTAAATGCAATCCCTATCCATATTCTAACTTGGACTATTTAGTTGTAACCAACGCAAAATAATAGAATCCAAATTCATCATTAGAGGAATTCGTTGTCACCAAATCCCAACAATTTCTTCCATGTAGAATTGGAAAAAAAAAGTAATTTATGGTTTTGTTATGCCTATTTATTAAGTGATTGGGTTGGATGTAAATAGAAAGCTTTTTTACTTACAATTAATTATGATGACAAAAATAAATTTCTCCAAAACCTTTATGTTATTGAATATACATATTGAGAGCATAGAAAACATGTAATGTATTGTAATTTCTTATTGATTTCTTAATAATACATGCAATTGGCCTTGGAATGTGATGTTTTTCTATCAAAAGGATTTTCCCTCCCAAAAAAATCAAAAAAATCATTATTTCATGATTGTCTATTTCTATGTTTTTGTTATTGCATATATAATTATTTAATTTTCTACACATTATATGTTTTCTTAACATAACAATCTCTCTACTTCCTTTCAAATAACCAAGTCAAAAAAAACCCAAGACCACTAAATAAATAATTCAAATCAAAACATTACTCGAATCAATTTTGGCCATTGCTAAACAACCATCCACGCATTTAAGAAAAACACATGTACTTATATTGGACTTGTTTATATCAAATAAAAACATTACTCCAATCAATTTTGGCCATGGCTAAACAACCATCCATGCATTTAAGAAAAACACATGCCCTTATATTGGACTTTTTTATATCATATCTGCGATTTGCTTCTTTGAAACACCAATGCTGAATCCATGCCAGCTCTTCTCGTTAGTGTTA
>CBVK0100728964.1:0-13388 GCA_900067695.1 Picea abies
TCTTTCAGGTGGCAAGAGGTACTTAACTCCAGTTAACCATTCATCTTCCTTCAAATCAAGTGTTTGAGGCATTTTAAGTGTCTTCTTAATGTTGTTATAAGTATGACATGGGTATCATGATAGCATGCTTTGCTTGACACTTGTGACACTTGTGACACTTGTGAGCAACATGCGACACTTGCGACACTTATCAAAGCGAGTAATGTTGATGTGTAACAGATTGCCCCCCAAAGTATGAAGTTAGAAGATGAGAACTGATAACTGAAATGCTTTGTAGACTTTCAAGCAAGGGTATAGACTCAGAGAACCTGACAGAAGCTGCACACAAACATCCAACAAATATTATGACATGTTCCAAACCCAAGGCAGGCACACCTATGCTTGGGTGATCAAGACTTGCAAGATATGGCCACCATAAAATACACTGCGGATCCATAATTGTATTGATAAAAAGGTATAGCCACCGAGGATACAGTGTGGATCTATACTCTGATGACCTAAACTGATCGTAGCCATGAAGAATACACAGTGGATCTACGAGATGACAAGACATAGCCACAACCAATACAAAGTGGATCTATGTAACAGTATATGTGTCATTGTTCAAGAGAAACTCCTTCGCAACCTGGGCAAAGTACATATCAAAGTGATCACTCAACCCATGGTCCTCTTACCGATCCTGATGTAGTATGAATCTAACCATGTGAATAGATGTCCTGATGTCGAACATGGCAGAAACCACTTGACTACCGGTCAATGATGTAAATCGTTAACAAGCGCGAGGGAGATCACCATTAATTTCAATGATTCCCAAGGTACTCTAGTACATTCCAATGAATGTGAATGGATGAGCTGGAGTCGAACATCCGTGGAATCATCCGATCAGAGGTCAGTGATGTAAACCCACTGTCGGACGTGAGGAGGTCTGCCATTGAGGCATGCAGGTCCCAAAGTACTAACTGGTTTCTAAGCTTAGTTCCTGGATAATGTGTTGAAGTCGACAGGAATAGACTCGTCGAGAGAGGGCCTTGATGTATCCCCCATCAATGACATGAAACAGACACAGAGATGTAATTGGTTGATCAAATGAACATGGACTAACATGGATATCGAGACAAGATATTTGTGATGGCTGACTCTCGAGGCGGATACTTCCCTTGAACACTGAGGCACAACAGCAGAAGCATGACATGGACCAAAACTTTATGATGCAGTGGATGTTGTGACTTACATCAGGAGACCCAAAGGAGTGAAAGAAACTCAAAGGATTGGCTCAGTGCAGAGGTTCAGCAGATTAAAATGCGTGCAAAAGACAAAGTGACGTGTTCAAGGGCGACTCTAAGAATTATTTGGTAATGTTCTCAAGAGACTACTTGGCTTGCTTCTTTCAAATTTTCCCCCATCCAGATAGACGAGTACCTCTTTTTAATTTAATGAGCTCGAGGAGGGTAACACATGCTCGATATAACTCACCTTTCGTAAGTTCCTCTTCCTTTGTTTAACGAACTGGAAGAAGTAAGGGTTCGGTCTCGTACGGGCCTGTCAATGTTCGTTTTAGCGAGTCCAAAGACAGAAAACTCGAAGGTTTTTCATGATTATAGAGTCTGGAAAAACACTTAAAAGAGATCTCTCTCAGTTCCTTTTTCGTACAGTTAGTCTCACGAGGCCGAAAAAGAGAAAAACTACCAATCGAGAGACTCCCTTTCGAACCTTTTAACAAGTGTGAAAGGAAGCAAGATCACTCGACGATCTTTCATATTTAGAGAGTCTGAAAAGATTTTAAAGATGACTCCAGGGGGTTCCTTTTTCGTGTGTCCATACGGGTCCAAAAAAGAGATAAAAGTCTACCCGGTGCGTTCTTATATTCTCGAGCTTGAGAACGAACTAAGACTATGCTCGTGGATGTGACAAAGTAAACAAACGATCAGAACTTCTTTGAAACCTGTAGTGTCAAAACTCCAATCCAGAGGTTTAGTGAGGCCATTATATTGTCAAAGAAACCCACAAATAACTATACCTTATAAAAAATGGAAATTTATAAATAGTAATACAAGAAAAATCTTCATTTACCATTTCATTTTGCATAAGGATTTGTAGCAGTGGAGATTCTCATTTTGGAAGTGGATCTTGTTTTGCTTGATACCGGAGCTACGGTTGACCATTTCTCTCGTCGTTTGGACCAGGTAGATCTTTATCTCCCCTTCCTTCAATTACATGGTTATTTGTTTTCACAGCAATATTTAAATTAAAAATGAAGCCCTAGGTTGTTCCAAAAAAGATCAAATCGACCTCTATTGAAAATGATGGGAAAAAGACATTTGTTTACAAAAACGTTTTTAGAGGGTGGTAGCATAGATGCCAACGCCTTAATACTTGGGTAGATAGGTCATTTTTGTTAAGGAATCCATAAAAAAACTCAAAAATATGCCCACGCAGCCATTATGAAAATTATTTTAATTTTAAATTTTTTTATTGTTGCGTGATGATTATTGAGTGATAAAAAGAGGGCGTGGTCCTTTTTGAACAGTATGGGCAATAGATTTCAAGTTTTTAAATTGCTTAAGAAATTGCCGAAAAATTGAATAATGAAATTCTTTGTTTTTTTTGTTTTTAGGTGATTTCGGCAACGACCATGATTGAGTGGAAGGAACGGAAGCATGAGCTCAATGATTTGGCTACTTTGTGGAGCCCCCGTACGTGGGCCGCATTGAGAGATTGTGGCCTTTTGAAATTCTTCAAATTGCAAAAGATGAAGAAAGAGATTCTTCTGCTTGAGCACATAATCAGTTTGTGGGATGTCGCAGAGCAAGGGTTTCAGATTGGAACACATCTTCTAACCATCGAGTTGGAAGATGTATATTTCTTGACTGGCCTCTCGAAAAGAGGGGTTCCTATAGCTTTTTCTGGATAGAGGGCGCTTCATGAGAAAGTGGGTGTGTATCTGGCACGTCATTGTGTCCCAAGAGAAAGACTAGTGGGGGGTAGAATCCCAATCAAGGATATCAGAGAGTTACCCCTTCGGTCTATTTTTTTCGCCATCACAAGTGTGACAGGAAGCACTAGCGCACATATGGCGTCGAGATCACAGGTAGCTTATGGTGTACAGTGTTTGGAGCCAACACTGTTTAATTGGAGCACAGGGTTTCTTCGGAATGTGAAGGAACAGGTTTCGAGGTGTAGGATGGGGAAGAAACAGTTCGGATATGGTTCTTTCTTGGTCTCATTCTTCTTAGAGCACATCCCCCAGATGAAACCTCAGATTGCATTGGAGGTACAACCAGTGGGAGAACCACGGATGGAATGGTGGACTAGTCTGTCTCCGAGACTAGTGGCAGAGCCGAAGTTCTGTTTCACCGGTGACTTCTTCGCTTGGCTGAGATGCCAATATCTTTGGATAGAAGACTTCCCATATGCCGAGGTGGACTTTCGCAGGAGCATGGATTTGATTCTACCCGTGGGGGAATATTGGGATGCGTCAGGTGAGAGACTAAGCAACACCTTGTCTAGTTTTTTGTTTTAAGTTTTTTAACGTATATATATATTTTTCAGGGTACGTAGAAGAGTTTTTAATGGATGTGTTGTTTTCAACATGCAGACAAGGGAGCAGTGCGCCCGACTGAGATACCAATACCAGGACGTCGCGGGGGTGCTCAAGTTGCAGTAGATCTGGGGGTACCGGTGATAGGTCTCCGGGAGGTTGAAAGAAACCTCCAAGGCCTCATGATGGGCATTCCTCCTCTATGGAGGAGAGAAGTGCCTTTACATCTACAGAGACACACTGTGGGGGTGCCTGAGAATGTTAATTCTCTACTGAGACGAGTAGTGCGAATGGTGATATGTTATTCTCAGCATAATGCAGTGCAGAGAGATTAGAGTCTCTCTGGGGATTGTGTATTTTGTATGACTTGTCAAACGATGTTGTATGGGTGTAAAGACCCAAAAATTTTCTCTTCCAGATACTTTTTTGATGTAATCAAAACATTTTCAGTCACGCTATGTATATATATACAGTTCCGAGTTTTTACAGTGCCAAAATATTTGTGAATGATGATGTCTTTAATGTGATGTGTTTTTATTTACATGTGATGTACAATTTGTTTTCCTTCATAAAACCTAATCTATGGGCGAGATACCGATCCATGATGTAATTAGCTAACGAATCCGAAACATTGTTGAGTTCTCTTGGGATATGTCTGTATTCGATGTAATCAAATATAGATGGTGAACTTGTAGGTGGAGACGTAGCAGGATAAGATTACGAATAACGTAGATACGGTTGAGTTGATAGACCACGAGTTGGGAGTCTAGGTTAACAATGATACGAGAGATACCTAGGGAGGAGGCTTGGGTCAAAATTCTGATGAAAACATGATATTCTGCCATGTTATTAGTCGTTGGTCCTAAGCAAATACCTCCTGAACTCACCACCTCGTTAAATTGGTAAATGACCCATGTTGTCGAAGCAATGTTCCGAGTGTGTCGACTAGCGCCATCCACAAACCTGACAAAGATAAGAAAGGAAGACGTCATTTGTGCATGAAAACAAAAGGCACAGTTATGAGTGGCAAAGGTAAAGACTCGAGCACACGAAAGAAACAGACACACCAAACTAAAATACAATAATGTACAACGTACACATGCTAGGTGATCTAAGCATAATACTTTTTAAGGTAAAGCTCGTTCTGGGGCTCTCCTAGGGAAATTCCATCATAATCAACTAACTCGTAGGCGCCTCTGTGTAGAACATGTTTCACAATGTAAGGGCCATGCCACAGAGGTTCTAACTTACCTGTCCCTAGTTTGTCATGAGTCTGGTCATAGACGAGGACTAAGTCTCCTTCTGCAAAATTCCGAGGATGGACAGATTTGTCGTATTGATTTTTTATCCGTTTTTGATGTGCCTCGTTAATGAGAGAAGCATCACGACGTGTTTCATCCAGTTTGGTTAGATATAAGAAACATTCTTCTTCGGCAGAAGTATGGGGTAGGAGTTCTACTTCAAGTTTCAGAGATGGAATCTCACACTCGATTGGTAAAATAGCTTCGATGCCATACACTAACTGGAAAGGAGTGAACCCAGTTGCGGTTTTCACGAAAGTACGGTAAGCCCAGAGAGCGGAGAAAATTTGTAGATGCCAGGATGTCTTATTTTCCCCTACCATGTGTTGAATCATGGTTTTGAGGACCTTGTTGATGGCTTCAACTTGTTCGTTGGCCTGAGGATAGTATGGGGATGATTTTTCATGGCGAAAACCCAACTTGGCATGCAATTCACTCATCATCTAGTTCTTAAAGTATGAACCGTGATCGGTGACAATGGCGCGTGGTACACCAAAAAAAGTTTTGATGTGGTTAAAAACAAAAAGAGATGCGGTACGACCATCATTCAGAAAGGTAGGCATAGCCTCAGCCCATTTGGTAAAGTAGTCGACGACGACAATTATATAACCGTGCCCACCGGCTGAGGTAGGATTACATTGCCTAAAATCGATACCCCACTTGGCAAAGGGGCCGATGGCAATAATGGGGTGCAGCGTAGTAGTGTGGGTGCGTGCCTTGTTGTTAAAAACTTGGCAGGGTGAGCATTTTTTGACTGCCTTAATACAATCTTTGAAAATCGAGGGCCAAAAATAGCCGGCACATAGAATTTTTTGGGTTGTGGCCATCCCAGAAGGTGACCACCACAGGCTCCAAGGTGACAGTCATTCAGAACGCATTCAGCCTCTGCATGAATCAAACATCATCGAAACATAGTGTCAATACCATGGCGATACAAGGTGTCACCGACAATAAGATAACGATGAGAATGGTGGCGAATACGTCGATGCTCTTCATGAGAAGTGTTAGGCTGAAAGCGTTGGGTTTGAAGGTAAAGGAGGATGTCTCCATACCAAGGATCAGAGGTGTTGATGAGGAAAAGAGTTTCGTCAGGGAGAGAATCTCTAGGTTCGATGTCTTCATCAGCATGGGGAAGATCGCAGATAAGCTCCGCAAACACCAGGGACTTTTTGTCTTTGGAATTCGCAAATTCAAGATCGAATTCCTGAAGGATGACAATCCATTTAGAGTATTTTCCCCCGAGAACTTGACGTGTCAAGACGTGGTACATGGGGTTTGAGTCCACAATCACCGTGGTGGTGCGTAGTAAGATGTAATGGAGAAATCTTTGGACAGCGATGACGACTGTCAAAGCCAGTTTCTCTACATGTGAATATCGGAGTTTAGGTCCAGATAAACTCTTTCTCAGGTAATAGATCACATGTTCCTCACCGTTGGGGTCCTCTTGAACTAACACCATTGCAATAGTGGAAGTGGAGGCAACTAAGTAAAGGATGTAGTCATTTATATACTCTGGAGGATGCAACAAAGGTGCATGGGTCAGGGCATGCTTGAGAGCATCAAATGATCGTTGAGCGATGTCATCCCAGATGAAAGGGGTGTTTTTCTGCAACAACTGCATGAATCCTTTAGTTATCTCAGCGTAGTTACAAATGAAACGGCAAAGGAAGTTTGTTTTTCCTTACAAACTTTGGAGTTGAGTCAAACTAGTAGGCGGGGGTAAGGCTAGAATAGCCTTGATCTTTAAGAGATCCACCTAAATCTCGTATTTGGAGACAACAAAATTGAGGAGTCGACCGGATTCGACAGCAAAAATACACTTATGTGGGTTCAAGCGGATATGGTAAAACCGACATCGAAGAAAAATAGCTCATAAGTGATCAACGTGATCTGATCGATTGGATGAGTGGGCAGGTAAGTCGTCGAGAGAAGGTTCTACAATATGATTGATATCATGGAAAGCATACGACATGGCCCACTGGAAAGTAGCACCAACATTTTTTAGACCAAAAGGTAGCTTTTGATAGGCGAAAGTTCCCCATGGGCAGATAAAGGTCATCTTATGTTGATCAACAGGTAAAATTTCAATCTGGTTATACCCGGAAAAACCATCCATGAAGGAGAAGATTACGTTCCCAGCGCAATTATCAATGATCTGGTCGATGAAGGGTGTAGGGTAGTTGTCCTTTGGACAAGCCTTATTGAGATCTCGATAGTCAACACAAACACAGATGGTCCCTTGTTTTTTGGCAACCAAAACAAGGTTGGAGACCCATTCTATCAAAGGGACGGGATAGATAAAGCCAAATTTTAAAAGTTTCTCAACTTCTGCCTTTATAGCCGTGATTTTCTTGGGATGAACCGGGCAGAGTTTTTGTTGAACAGGTTTCACACCTGGGTAAGTCTTGATTCCATGCATGACAATCGAGGGGTTGATTCCTGGCATTTCTTCGTAGCTCCAAGCGAAGACATTGCGGAATTCTTTAAACAGAGTGGTATAAGATATCACTTCTTCGGGTGTGCAATTAGCACCAAGGTTAATGTTTTTCACAACACCTTCTTTGATCAAAATATCAATAACAATCGTAGTAGAGATATTACCCATATTCCCCTCAGAAAGAGTGTCTTGTGTGAGGATGGGAGATTGTGGGGAATGGGTAACATTAGGAGGGAAGAAAGAGTGTATGTTGTTGTGAATTTCTTCCAAAGACGGAAGAAAAGAGGATCGATGATGGTTATCATCCCAAGGTACATCTTCGATATTAAGCATTTCCATTATAGATTCGTCGGAAGGAAAAATGTGGGAAATGTAGTCGATTGCAGACAATAGGGAATCCAACCATGACGGCATCGAGTAGGCATCGGGTGCCAATAAATGGGGGTTTTCCATGGAGGGAGAGGCAGATTGAATAGCCACGTATGTGGCCTCAGCTGGGCTAAGTGGCATAGTGTCACCTAGCACATTGAATTCCATAGGACTAGGTACAATCCAAGGGTCAAATGATTCCAAAGATTGATAAGCCATAGTCAAAATCATATTGATGGTGGAAATATGATGTGTGATGGGTGGAAGTGGTGTAGGGAAGGTACCCATAAAGCTATAATCTTTCAACAAGCCAACACCAACGCTTTCATACGTAACTTGGTGGTCTCCCAAAAAAGGAATGTTGTTGGTGACAGGGGCACGAGCGTCAGGTGTACAGAAATCTAGTTGATCGATAGTGACAATTTTGCGTTGATGGGGGAATTGTACACATCGAAACACCGACAAGGTGATGACAGTCATAACATAGAACCAACTTCTTCCGAGTAGTAGGTTGTAATCGATGGGGGCATCGACCACCTCGACATCAACGGTAACAGTTTTGCCGCCCAATTGAACAGTTAAGGATTGTAAAAGTCCGTGAGGATGAAAACCTCGCCCATCGAAAGCGCGTAACATCGTAGGGGATTTGTTAAGGGAAGGTGATTTTAATCCTTTCCAACAAGATAAAGACATGACACAAGTAGAGGCTCCCTCATCCAAGATAGTTCGGTGGATTTGTTGATTGTGAACAACATCGATCTGAAAAGCTAGTTGGTGGGAGAGTTGAGGTTGATGATCATCCAGATTAAACATGATCTTATTATATGAATCAGGATCAAAAGCATCGATGGCAGCTAAGAGCGTTCTACGTTGGCTGGGACAGTGTTGTATAACTTCCAAAGAAGACATAGCACATGGTGCTTGAGCCAAATCTTCAACAATGTTGTAGTTTTAGGCAACCCGTGAACTAGGATTAAAGGTAGATTTCTGGATAGTGCTCTTAGGAGGGCATAAGATGGAGTCAAACGAAGGTTTCTCAATCTGAAGTGGCCCGGACGGAGGGCTAGCAGACGGAGGACTAACGGAAGATGGTAATGGGTCTGGTAAGGAACCGTTAGTGGGCTTCGACTTATCAGGTTTAATCGGTGTGTCATATGTCATAGTACGAGTGGTCAGATTAATCTTGTTAAACATGTAAATGTGGGCACTTGTCGAGGCCTCATCATGGGATTGGTTGGAACTACCCCCTGGAGTGGGGGTTTGAGCAACCAAAGATTGTTGTTGTGGAAAAGGATGGGTAAGCACAACGGGTTGTGAATTTCCCTTAAAAATCTTGGCCACTTCATCGCGATGTGGACAGTCTCGAGTGTAGTGATCATCGCCACAAATGAGACATGGGAATTTCGGTTTCCGTTGTGGTTATTTTCCAGTAGCCAGGGTTTGAGGTTGATTTTTTGGTTGTTCATTGTTGTTGTTTTTCTTTGGTTTATTTCTTTCTTTCTTCTTGCCTCCAGATTGTTGTGAAGGGGTCGATTGGACCGTATTCACCTCAGAGACTTGAGTTTGAGGGCAGGTAGAAGAGGGTGCGGTCGAACTGGGAGCAGACGTTGAAGCGGGCAGCTGGGTTGTTCCAGTCGACTGGGTAGTAGATTGGGTTTTGATGGAGCTAATGACTCCATCCGCATGCGAGGTAGATGACGGTTTGGATGGGTCAGTAGTGGCATGGGTAGCATTTGGTATCAATTCGTACAAAGTACCAGATTGTGAATAAACCAAATCTAGGTACTGAGCTTGAGCAATAGCTTCTTCCTCGGTGACTACACCACCCATAGCAACATCACGAGCGATCTGGGGTAACAGCGATTTGGTGAACCATTCTGCTAATAATTGGTCAGGAATGACCGCTTTGATTAACCTTTGTCGTCGTCTCCATTCATGAATATGATCAGAGATATGTACGAAGGTTTTCTGATGAAGGGAGGTCAATAGTTCAGTACCCGTCTCGTCTCGAATGGGTAGTTGGAAGTGTGTGAGGAAGGATATGGCAAGGGAGTTGAAATCGTGAAAAGAAGCACGTGGTAGTTCAATATACCACTTTGCTGCAGAACCCGTAAGCGTTCGTTGGAAAAGACGCAAACGTATAGAATCGTCCATGAGGGATTTGGATGAACACCACAAATGGAAAGTCATCACGTGGTTGTTTGGGTCTTCTCTGGACTTTCCGTCGAATTTTGGAATATCAGAAGGAAGTTTAGATGGAATAGTTGGCCAAATCAGAGAATGAAAAATAGGATCATTCGTTAACCGAGACAAGTCTGGGAGGTCCAGAATCGCTAGGAAAGGTAGTTGTCGATTAACCTGCGGGTAATACTGGTGTGGCATAGGAACACCAATAGGACCATACACTAGGTTAGGCAGATAATTGTAACCAGTGGGTCCTCTTGTATAAGGTTGGTGTTGAACAGGGTACACAGGATTTGAGGGGGTTCGAGAAACATGTGCGAACAGATGATAACCGGATGGGTTTTGAGGATTATAAGCCAGATTTGGCGTTTTTCCATAAGGAGGATATAGATGAGTCCCTTGAGGGGGAATAGGTTGTTGTGGAGCTTGAGGATTGTGTCCCCCCAAGAACTATGGGTTTCCTAGAAAAGGGATATTCCATGGATTGGGTGTGGTAGACACATTTTGTCCATACGGTTCATGGTAGGCTTCGGATTGAGGCTGCCCCCCAGCATGAGGGTTCCCTCCAAATGGAAGTTGTCCTCCGATGGGAGGATGCCCCCCAGCTTGAGGTGGAGTTCCTGGAATTTGGGAACCAGACATAAATGACTGACCGGTGTTGCTTAATGGGTTAAAGCCACCAAGACCGGTCCCTCAGGGTTGTTGTATAGGTATAGAACTTCCAGGCATAACTTAAGTAGTAGTGACAGCGGAAGAATTCAGTGATCTGTACCCAAAATGGAGTGATGATGAAGGTCTAGGTGTTAGTGGTGTGCTAATTGTAGCTTGGCTAACCACCACATTACCGGCGGGAATAGTCGGGACGTGAGGGACCATTGTAGAGTGGGTCGTCTGGAGAGAAAAAGTGGACCTTGGGCCAACGGACGATGTGTTCGGATCAACGGATGGTGTAGTTGAAAAAATGGTAGTACCGGTAAAATGGTTTAAGGGTACGGTGTAGGTGATAGGCGCGTCAACACCTATTCCTGTTCCATAAAGATCCCGCACCATGTGCGGTGGACTTCGAACAATGTCTGCGGTCCAAAAGGGGTCGTCGACTAGAGGGTTTGAATGAGACCCAATCGGAACGTTAGAAGGATTGATGACGACGAATTCACTGACTGAATTGAGTTGGAGAACACGTCTCTCATATCCCTCTAGAATGCAGAAAGCCTCCAAAGATTCTGAAACAATTCAAAAATTCTCTAAAGAGGTGGGAACTTCTTCTTGGGATGTTATAGTGTCGTGAACCTCGCTCTGTTGAGGAGATTCCTCCATAGAATGAGGGGGTAAAGGGGTATTCTCTTCCATATTTTCTGGAGGAAGTCCCTATAGCCTCCGCGAACGGCGTGGAGGGTCGATTTGGCGAAAAAGAGTCGGCAGAAAAAATCTATGGCCAACTACGGAAAATAAGCAGCATACGCTAATAGAATCTAGGAATCACAACCAAGAAAACAAAACCTTCTCTCGATGATCGTACTAGTTGGTGATGAAATCCAACATCACGTGATCAAGTCAAGAAGGGGCGAGGATATGGTGGAACAGTTACAATGTCGACCTGCTTAACGGACTTTAACCTTGGTGCAAGCTTCCACGCAGTAATTGTGGATTTACCCTCCAAGGAGACCGAGTGAGTTTGACCAATGTCTGTTCCAGGTATAGTGAGACTTCCCTTCACTGTCACCTTGTGTAAGACCCTAAATATTATGGCCACTAAGGTTACCAATTCGTAGTCAGCCCCTAGGCGAGTACAGTCGACAGTCCAGTCCGAACGTACGGGCAGGGTATCTAGCCCGAAATCAACTTGAAAGGCTTCGACTCAACATTGTGGGTGTACCTTTAAGCGATCCCCATAATACGGTCTGACTACTACAATCAGTCAAACCACGGAGAGATAATCTCCGTAGCTTTCCCGAGTGCGACCTCGTGTGTAACCCCTGTGTGAGAGGGGGATCCCAGGCAGACTTATACGACAATTGGATTTGACTCTCCCTAGCTCAGGATGCTAATGTTTGTTTTGGAAACTTTGGAGAGTTATATTCATAGCCTAATCCAAAGTACTAATCCTAGTCTACTGTTGGTGGAGGATCCTAGAAAAGAAAATGTTCTAGATAGTTTTTAATTAGCGTTCATTTTATAGTTGTTCTTTACTCAAAAGGGGTGCATGGAAGTGAAATGGATTGAATGATGACTCAATCCCCAAAAATGCATCAAAGATGATAAGAAATCATTTTTTTTTTATGAATATCTATTTAAAGGAGAGAGAGAGAGTTATTTTCACTAACAAACACTAAGAAGGAATGTCCTCAAACAAATTTTCTTCAATCAAATCCGGTGTGGTGCTAAAACTTTTTGGAGATGTCTTCTAATATGTAAATCAATCATGAATATGTCTCTTTATTGTTTGTGTGTGAATAATGATTAATTCAAAACGACACTTCTCTTTCCAATTATCCTTTTGGATCAAAGAAACTTAGACAAGCATACGTAGGTTTCATACAAACAATACACCCTCCTGCTGTGATCGAAAACAAGAAGCAAAAAAGAAAATAAAGAAAACCAAGAATTTCACACAAAAGAGAGATGTTGAAGAACAATGACCTCAAAAAAAACCAAATGAAGAGATTTGTAGACTTCTGATGTCCTTCACAAAAGTTTCTTGCTCAGTCAAAAAGGAGAGAAAAAACAATGCATGGATTTCAAACTCCCAACAGTAGAAAAACTCAAAAAATAATGAAGAAGGCTACAAAATCTAAACAACAAGGTATTTGTTCCTCAGAAGGAAGGATGTCAAAGTTCAGTGGGAAGAAGCATTGACTCACAGAGAAGCTCAACAAGTGAAACACAGAGACTGGACCCTGGAAAAAGCAATTCTGGAGAGGTTTTTTGCCAAAAGAGGGTTGGCGCTCTGGTGTAAGGGGCACAAAGCATTATAGCGCTCTATCTAACACATCCAAGGAGCGTTGGCGCTATGTTAACACAGCCACAGGGGCGTCAGGCTTGAAAATCTCATGAAAATGTCCAAAAATCCAAAATTTCAGTCGAATTTTGGCAATCAAGCTGAGTGTGATGGGCTAAGGAGTCAATCAGCACATGAAATCAATCTAAAAGGGGTGAACCGGGTCTAAAAACAATCAAAGGGTAAGACAAGTTCTATGAGGAAAAATCAAAACCCAAAGTTTCGATTCGATTTTCCCCAGTGGAGTCGCCAATTTCTGTTGAAGGAAAATCTCCCTGCTAACAGGTAGATCTCCTCTTGAGAGCTAGACTCTTAACTCTTAAGACAGAAGATGCTTAACATGGACACTGACTTCCTTTCAGATCTATAAAAACTAATGTACGAGGAGGAAGGAGAAAAGAAGTACCTTTTTCCGGCGTTTGTCCCTACACGCTCCGAGTTGAGCTCCAGTCTTTTGCTCCTCGATGAGCCCTGTAGACAAACAATAGTACAACCACTTCCTACTCTATTTATATTAGCTTGAAATAGATCTATCTATTAGAGACAAGTTCATGTGAGATT
>CBVK0100728965.1:0-23143 GCA_900067695.1 Picea abies
GTATGACATGGGTATCATGACAGCATGCTTTGCTTGACACTTGTGACACTTGTGAGCAACATGCGACACTTGCGACAGTTATCAAAGCGAGTAATGTTGATGTGTAACAAGCCGCAAAAGATCCATATACACTATCCAAAGATTTTGTCTAGTTGTCAGCTTGCCTCGCAAGGTCGAGCTACCACTCCTCTCTGAGCTAGGTATCCCAAATCCCACAAGTAAATCAGTCAAGTCGATATTCCTGCAGCGTAACGTTATGCAAACAAAAGATGATCCTTCCTCCTTCTCCCTTTATTTTATAGAGTTTCGAACTTCCTTTCTTTCCTAAAATTTCATTTAAGTAAAGTTTTTAAAAATAAATTCCTAAAAATTCCTCTCTATACAAGTGTCCCTCATCCCCTACAATCCTCCATGAATTAATTTTTTTAATTAAGTAATTATATTTATTTCCCTCACCCACCTAGAGTTACTCCTAGAATCACTCCTAGGTGTCCCCAAATTCTCTTACAGGTTTTAATAGCTTTCCTTTTTATTAAATTGCTAATTCGGTTTAAAATTAGAAGCTCTTAAATGGTAGATTCTTTACTAAGTTGACTTTCCGCTTTTTCCCTTAAGTTCCCCTTTTTCTCTTTTTATGTTACCTCTTTTCCCTAGTTTTTTTTTTTTTCCCTCTTTCCCCTTTTACTTAGAACTCAAAATAGCAAGTGTGAAAATTAACCATTTTTCCCTTTTCTTATTTAATTAGTATACTTTAATTTATTATGGTAATAAAACAATTAATTCCCTTTTTAAATTTTGATCCACATTAATTTTACCCCTTTTTTTTTAATAAATTAAATTTCTTACTCCCTTCATGTTACAAGATTTAACGAAGATCATAATTATTATTTAAGTTGTTTTTATTATTATTATTATTTATAGAAGACAAAATTTTACCACCAGCGTAATTTAGACTTAGGACTTAAATTTCGTACTGGGCGACATTTAATTAGGGAAAATGTTTTAAAAATTACTTAACATGTTATTCGTCTTAAGGCATCTAGGTTCATCCATCTATCATCAACAATGTGACGTGCCCTTCAGGACGCACTAGGTGCTCCAAGGGTGTCACTCATCTCATCAGTTCCCTTGCGTGATGTGCCCTTCAGGACGCACTACGTGCTCCAAGGGTGCCACTCGCCACTCTCCATTTTTCTTGCGCGACGTGCCCTTCAGGACGCACCATGTGCTCCAAGGGTGCCACTCGCCTCTTGACTGACTTGGTAGACATTAATAACCTCTGGAGTCAACACTCTGCCAGGTGAACTTTTTGGAGACTAAGGGCCTCTAAGGAATAAGGCCCCTGCCTTATTGCGTGCCCCTTAGAATCATCATGAATGATTGTTGCAATCTTGCCTCACGGCATCTTGGGTCCTCTCGAACTAGGTAGTCGTTAACCTACAGTTCGAGCCAATGCGGGAGTGCTAGTAGGCTATGGTAGGGTTGTTGTCCACACCTCTCCCTCAACATCTTTGGTAGTCGTGCATGACCACTTTACTCCATATGTGAGTCTGGTCGGAAAGCTATCGTCAGCCTGCATCATCAACAAATCATGTCAGAATATATCAATATCATATCATCTAAGCAGATGCACTAATATCATAGTAAAAACAATCAAACCCCAATGGTACACTCCCTGACTCGATCCGGATTCCAAGGGGTTCCATCGATGCCTCTGCATCCTCGAGGTCCAAAATCTTGCACACTCAGTAAACTGAGTCAATAGCACCTGTCTATGTCAATGCAGTAAAACAACATGTCATTAACCCATAACACCTCATAATCAAAATCAAAAGTCTTAATAGCATAATAATCTGGATCACTTGCGAGCAAGTGTCCTCAAAGAATAAGTTCGCTCAGTGTGCCAAAGCGGGATGTTACACAAAAATATGATGTTAGTGCTTCTTAAGACCATGAACCTTCAAAAAATGGGCTAGTTGATGTAAAGTTGCAACAAAGTAATAGTTTATAACAACAATGAGTATTTTGTAACAGCCACAAGAATTATGCCTTGAAATTGCTTGAAAAAGACAAGAAAAAGTAACTTTGACTACGCAAATTGATAATAAATTGTCACAAGCAAAGTTGGCAATGTTTAGCTAGCATTTAATATCACTTTTGCAAAGAATTTGCTCTAGTTAGATGGTTGTAGCAATATTTTGTAACAACAACAAATTCTAGTGCTCAAAATTATAAGAAAACACCATGCAAACTCAACATTTATCTAGTAGATTGATTGGAAATTGTCACAAGTGATTTCTGGATGAGCTAAGTGTGAGTTATGTAGGTGAATGTAGAAATTTAGCATGAATTTGTATGGTTGTAGAAATGATTTGCAACAACAGCAAGTTAGCTAAGGAGTTAGTCTAGTTTAGGGTTAGCAAATGTTAGTAAAAGCTTCAAGGAAGAAGGTTTGAGTGCTTATTTGATCAATCCTTCAATAAGAGAGATACTAGAACTAGTGCCTTCTGGGGATTATGGAGTCAAGTGGAGGCTTCTTCTAAGGCTGTAAATCAATTTTGATAGTGCACAAAAGTATAAGAGGGAGAATGCGTAGGAGAAGTAGTAACTTAAGTCCCCCTATGCATTTTCCTAAAGAAACTAGATACCAGGGTGTAGGCAATTCTAGGCCCTAACACCTTGCTCTCCTTAGGCTTCTTATGGAAAAAAATTACGAAAACATAACTAGTTCAAAACCTTAGAGTGCTAGCAAATTAGGGCTCTAGTGTTTTACTAGTTACTAAATCAAATCAATGAAAAGTTTTGGTAAATAGAAAGTAAGAAAGTAGCAAATTAAGTTCCTTACTTCAGGCATTAAGTATACCATGCAATCTCATAATCTTGTATAATAAAATAAAACCCTACATAAACCATTCAATAAATGACAAAAATGCAGATTTTACCTACTTGCACCAAGAATAATCATGAAAATACCATGCAAGATCACCATAAAAGCTTCCAAGATTGATCCACTTGCAAAAAATCAGTCTTATACAAGAGTGTGCCTCACAATTTCAGCCAATAGCCCTTCTACGGTGAAAATTTCATACCTCTCCTCTTGTATGAAGAGTTGTGATGTAAAAATGAGAGTACTTTATGTTTATTTATACAAAATTTTGACCTTTAGTTAATTTTTTTGGTCAAAATAAGGCTGACCTAGCCAATTTACAAATAAATTCAAATTTGGCATAAATAAAATTAATTAGCATGTAAAATCATCCCTAAAGGTGACATCATGCCTTCTAGGGTGACGTTGGACCCCTAAGGTGGAACGTTGGGCTCCACATGCAAAACGTTTTGCCTCCAAAGGCCCTGAATGATGCCCACACATGCCAAACAACTCACAACTGCCCTCAAAATGAAAACCCTATCTCTGGATGATGTCTAGGGTCATAAGGACGACGTCATGGGATCTCAAAGGTCAACGCCCAGGTGGAAGAGCAAGATCCCCCTGGGTCTAGGTCTACCAGAGTGTCTCCAAGGGCAGCATCCTTCTTTCTTATTGGTGCAAGTCTTTGATGTCTTCTTGCCCCTAGCTGGGGTTACAACATCCATTCGTGGGATTTCAACCCCATGGAGGTCCGAGCTAATCATTCCCCCATGTGTACCTATCCATCGGGCAAAAGTCCTGTAGCAACAACAAGCACACCCTCCAGGGGTTCTTAAGTCACAGGGATTATAACATGTAAATTGCATCTAATAATTAAATTACCTAAACATGTGCATCAAACCCCCCCTTTACCTAGACAAATGCTTGAAGATGTTACGCAATTTAACAAGTCAGGTTTGGAGAAGGTCTAAGGGTGTCCTATTGGTCTAATCCTCCTCAAGTTTGTGGTGTTTCCTTGGTGAGAACCAATCTAGGTCATGTAAGTGTATGTGAGGTGGCGTGGGGTAAGTGTTTGGGCATATGGTGCAATGATAACAAGGAAATGTAGATCTTAGGTGTGGGTGCCTTTGTAGAGGGCGAGTTGCACCTTGTCATAGATGGCACATTTTTTCCTAGCCCATTCAATGTCTTTTATTCTTAGCTTCATTGCTTTTGATCTTTTTCTTTTATGCTTCAAGGGAAGAGTTGATGGACTTTTATAGCGAGATTTGCCTCACCATTGTTATCTTGCACAGAGGGCCTTTTTCCATTTCACTATGTAGACTTGTCATCCCTTTTTGATGAATCCAGAGCCAAAAATATACATTTTTCCACATATACTCTCCCTATCAGCTATGCAAGATGTGTATGCGTTGGCTGCTCCACTACAGCCCGCGTACATCAGGATTTGTGCTAGAAAATACAAAAATGAGGTTGGGTTTCCATGTCACGACAAAAGATTTCTGATCCTTGTCCTTCCACATACTGGAAACATTCCGACTTGGCCCTTCAGTTGCATTCTGAAGGATATAAAAGCACAATTTTGAGTTATGGAAAAGAGGAGAAAGCATTCAACTTTGAGAGCAAAGTTACTCTAGAGAAATTACTTCATATTGAGTCTACATCCCTTTGTCCCTCAAGTTTGAACACAGTGTTCAACCCCCAAGCTCTTTCCCTATTGTCAAGAGAACCTCATTGACTCTCTTATGAGCTTGCCTTTGGTGGAGGATTGAAGTGGTGGAGGCCTAGTTGGAAGGAACTTGGTTTCTTGGTTTCGAACCGTGTCGACATGGAAGTCTGTAATGTTGTCACTTCTACTGATCAATTATTAATAGAAATACTCCTTTCCCATCCTATTGGTATATTGCAAATGTATGATTATTATCCATGGGCATGTTTGTAATGTTTATTGATGGATTATGATATCTAATGTGCTAACCCCTTTATATCATCACTATATAATTGCTCTGCTCGTTTGTTAAGAACTTATTGCAGGTATAAAGCTTTGGGTCGAAGTGCTCAATGGTGGAACACCATCAAACGTTGGATCGAGGTAGGCCCCTTTCTTATCTTTCCCATTAGTTCATATAACATATGTTGGAATTGAGTTGATTTTTGCAATCATACCTGTCTGTTGTGGTTTACCCTTGGCCATAGAGAGTTTTTCCCTCGTAACAAAATTGGCGACTCCACTGGGGATAGATCTTTCTTCTAAGGGTTGAAGTACTTTTCTTCCTGCATTGCTCTTTTTTCCTTTGTGTTTCTTGTCGTATCACTACTTGGCAGATTCTATTCACTCTGGGTCTGAGTTTTCAACCTTCTTGCCTTTGCCTGGCCTTATTTTAAAGCATATACGCTCCTTTTTCCCAGACAGTCGCATATACACGCTTGCTGTCTCACTGCAGGATGCGTATATATGCCCTGTTCTTCTGAACAAACGTGTATACCACTTCTCTTTGTTTGTTTGCTTGGTTTAGTGATTGTTGGGTGAGTTTTGAGGACTATTGAGCCTTCTTAGGCCTCTGTGGTGCCTATTGAGTTTCTCTAGGTTGACAAGAAACCTGTTGGGAGTTGAATTTTTGGGCATAGTCTTTCTCTTTGTTTTTCATCCTTGTTGTCCTTGAACCCTAGGCTGTTTGCTTGGCTGCTTGGTATTCTTCTTGAGTTATTCCATTTATACACAGTAGAATTTATATATCAGGTTTCTTTACAGTCCATGCATTTTCTCTTTAATATATTGAAAATACAAAAAAATAGGCATTTTGCATTGGTTAACATTTTTGTCTTTGAGCCTTTATCATTAGCTTAGTTCATTTAGCGAAAGATTGTATTTTACTTCTGAATTGCAGAGTTGAAATTGAAAATTGCACTGCTTTTATTAGCATATCATTCATTGAAAAGTTAAAGATAGACTTTGCATTATATTCATATTCATTTTCTTGTAGAGTCAAAACATCATGAATTTTGCTTCCATACCTTTTTGAGTAATCACAGCCAATAAAATTTACGCTTTAAACTAAAATTGATTAGTCACGATTTTATTTTTTAGGGTGCACAAACTAGTCTAAGATTTAGTGCCTTGGAATAGGATTTTGTGAGTAAACTTTTCCAAGGCAATTAAATCAACATATGTGTATGAGACAAGGAGTTGAGAATTTCATTGTGTAATTGGTAATATCAGGAGGCTCCGCTCACACTGGAGTTAATCACGAGGTCACGCAAAGTTAGTTGAAAGGATAACCCTTGGATACTCACCTAGAGTCAGAGATATTTCTGTGGATTTATTCGTATTTGGGGATCTTGCTAGTACCCATACCTCTATGAGAGGCGGTGCTTTCAAAGTTTCGGGCTTTGCTACCCTGCCCATACAGTGATCCGGAATTACAACTGCTCGCCTGTGCATCGGTTATATAGTGGTTTATTAGTTGCTTGACTTAGGTATCTCATAGGTTACTTGCAGGGGTTATTCTCCTTGTACCATGGGTCAGATAGGGGTCGAAAAACACACAACCTTTATGGAGAATTACCTCTCTGGGGGGATCTGACTGACTGGTTGTTAAGCCCACGAGGGCCCCTATAACTGATTTTGTTACCTCCAAACTTTAACGGGGAGTCTCAGGTCCCTCTTGGACGAGACATACCTTCTTTAGCGAGGGAGGCCACTCAACCACTTTAGCCCGTTTGCATGCATATTGGCCATTTTACTTTTTGGTATGTTCTTTGACTACTAGTTGGCCTTAGGATATATTTTTATTTCGTAGAGTCATAAGTCATCGTGGAGTCAGACCAGCTTCCTCGCTGGTACCATCGATTGTTATAGTTACCGCCAGTTTTCGAGTTCTTGCCTTCCAAAAGGCATAGAGTTATCAGGCATGGTACACACACATCCACCTTTCAAACTTGTGGTTCCACAAGGATGAGTACTGAGTCCAGTCTTCAGAACACTGGGAGTTCTTCAACTCCCATACCCACAATAATTAATGGCACCCCTTCGACTCATGCAACTACTAAAGTTGCAAGGTCGGAGGCTTATACCAGTACTATGGCTCGGCATGTAGTTAATGCTTCATCTCTTGCCTCAAACCCTTTTTGGGGTTTAGGACACTCGTCGAATTACAATGTTCAGTCCATCCCTATGGCTTCTAGTCCATTTACTTATGGTATGCCTAACTTCACTTCGCAGTTTTCGACTGCCATTCCAGTTGTTGGCTCTAACACTAGCCTTAGACTTAAGGGCACTACACCTCCTTACACTCCTTTCCCATTTAGTGGTTCTCATATCCCCCAAATGAATCCTAATTTAGGAAGTGTCCCTTTTCTTCACCCCAGGTCCAATCCTTCTATGGATATATGGAACAACCCAGCTGGTGGACAAGTTCCACCTTATATCCCTATCTCCTTGGAGCCAATTTCGACCAATACTTTTGGCATGATGAATCCACTTCAATCCTCTGGGTTCCCACCTGGAGGAGGTCAGTCTTACACCTTGGGAAACCTCCAACCCGGATCCAATCCGGTTGGAGGCAATTTTCACAATCCCTATCTCGGATCTAATCTGGTTGGGGGTAGTTTTTATAACCCATATCAAAACATTCATGCTGGGATGATGCCCAATCCATCTTACACGAATCAACCCAGAGGAGGGCCTTATAATTTCAAACAAGTTTTGGTCCTCACCAGAACCCTGGATGGAATGCAGTTCCCAAAACACAATCTTTCACAGGAGGATGGGGCCAAATGTCGCAACCCCGTCTCCCTTTTCTGGCCACGCTCAATCTACCACACTTGGCTAAAATAATGAATGACCCAGTACTTCATGATCCCTCATGGCCCCCCATCCCCACCAAACTTCCTTCAAACATTCCAAAGTTTGAGGGTAAGAATGGAGAGGACCCAAGTGAACACGTTACTACCTTTCACCTTTGGTGCTCATCGAATTCCCTGAACCATGACTCCATTAGATTACAATTGTTTCAATGCACTCTCATTGGAGTTTCTTCGCAATGGTATATTTAGCTACCCAGGGGAACATATGGATCATTTAATCAGTTAGTAGTGGACTTTCTCAACCACTTTCAGTTGCCCATTCGTTATGATGTTGGCCTCAAACTTTTGTCGACTTTATGCCAGGACACCACCACTCATATCTCGGATCATATCTAGGAGTGGCGTAGACAGAGGCAGATGATTAAAACCCCCATACCCCCAGCCTTTCTTCTAGAATGGTTTCTAAAGTCTTTGCACCCTCCTATCTCAAAGGACGTTGCTACTTCTGGGGTTTCCAATGAGGAAGAATCTATCTTTAGATCCCAACAATTAGATTTAATATATGATCAGTCTGGGATGTTATATCACCTCCTTCCAGAAGCACCACGTTCAAATTATGATCCTAGGAAAAAACCTGGACCTCATGCCGATGGCATCATAGGGTCCACCAATGTAAATCCCACAGACTCGGCAACGAAGTCTTCCGGAGGGTCAGCTTCGTCAGGATCCTCCAAACCCACCCAGTCAGGGGATGTACATTCTGTGCAATCGTCGAAAAACCTAAATGATGACCAGCAGCTAGATGGGAATAAAAGGAAAGGTCAAAACAATCGTAAGGGTGGGAAAAATGGTAACAAACCCAAGGATAAAGATAATAATGGGAAGCAAAATGATAACGCTGGAGAGGGCAAGAAAGAGAAACGTAAGGTGAAGTTTCCTTGTAAACTTTGTACCGATGACCACCTTACACATTTATGCCCCAAACTCATGGAGGCTATGAGACTTTTAAACCTACCACCCACTGTGCTGACGAATCCATTCCCACAAAATTAGCACTTAGCCTAGAGCTCTTTGAACGCCGGAAATGTGCCCTGTGTAGGTCAAAACCCATCGTCGCAAGATGGCGACCGTGTTTGTATCAATATGGTCGATGAAAAAATCAATGTAGCCACCCATTCTCGAGATTATAGCTCTCCAAAAGCTAGTACCGGCCTAGAATCTCCTTCTCCCCCTTCGGAGAAGAACCTATAGATTGAGAAACCAAAGCCACCGTCCCATATTCCAAAAGGAGTACTCAAGCGCTCTACTCACAACCCTAATGCTAGAGCTGCCCAGAACTACTCTATCATTGAGGATCTAGGCCAAACACCTTATGTGATGTCAGCTTTGGAGGTACTCCAGAAGTGTCCATCATAGAGGAATGCCTTGCTCTCTGCCTTAGGAGCTCTAGAGCCTAGTGGCTCGAAACTCATCAAATTTGATGTCACGGATGTGAAGCCTCGCTTACCCTACCATGTAGATTTCCAAATCCACGTGGAGTATTCCAAGTATACTATCAAACGAGTATTCATTGATGAAGGTGCTACCACCTGCGTGATTTCCCTGGTCTTTTGGAAAGATCTCGATTCTTCAACCCTTTCCAAGTCGTCGAACATGTTGACTACATTTGATGGTCATTCCTTCTACTCTCATGTTATTCTCCCTGCCTTTCCGGTCCAATTAGGTGGGAAGACGGTAGAGGTGGAAGTAGAGGTAGTTGATGCACTTCTTGATTATAATTTGTTACTAGGTCGCAATTGGACCTATGCTATGGTCGTTTTTGTATCGTCCATTTTCCGTATACTTTTTTTTCCTCATCAAGGGGAGATCGTGACTATGGACTAGTTATCCTTTGCGTACTCTAGTCCTAATGCATTTGTTGCACTGTCGATCCCTGTGATCGGCAATTCTCAGCCGACAACTGAGAATATCAGCGTCGGAATGTATTCTTCCCTCATGGGTACCTTCGACTTCTCGGCATCGATTCACCATGCTTACGCCATGTCCATTAGGCCTGCTTCAACCGGGAGGTCCATATCTTTCCTCACTTCCTATTTTAGTGATCCATGGACCCTACCTTCTCCGACTTCATCGAGTAAAGGATAGTTTCACACTGGCATGGCTATGCCACTATTGGCAGTGGAGATTACGTATCAAGTTGTTCTAGAGTCTTTTGTCGATCCTGATCCTGTTACCTTGCTGACGGACGAGGAGGATCATGTTCTTAGGCTTGTATGTGCCACCTTTTCGTCATGCTCACATGATTTCCTAGATGAGACTTTTCCTTCAAACGAAGCCATCCTCGAAGTCATGAATGGTTCCAAGAGACCTTGGGATGATATGCATCATCAATCTTATTTTCTCCCAAGTCTTGAAAGAAGCAAGAAAGATGATTTTCGGTCTACCTTGAGTGAGATAGTTGGTCACACCGTAGTTCCACTTGATACACATGGCATTTATGTTGAGGGAAATATGGCGAGTATTTCTCCTACCGTCTCGATCGATATCTCTCGTACCCCTGGAAAGATCGAGAATGTAAATATAGGTGCGGATTGTTCACCAGAAGAAATTTTGATCTACACCAAACTCTTCAAATAATTTCGAGATGTATTCGCTTGGTCATACGAAGAGATGCCAGGGATCGACCCCCGTATTGTCAAACATGAGATTAGGACTTATCTAGATGCTAAACCTGTTCAACAATGTCTTAGAGCTGTAAATCCTAGGAAGGCCCCTGCTATTAAGGCAGAGGTGGAGAAGTTACTTAATGTTGGCTTCATCTGCCCGGTTCCCTTGACCGAATGGGTATCCAACCCCATTCCCGTGAATAAAAAGCAAGGAACCATCCGTGTGTGTATGGACTTTCACGACCTGAACAATGCTTGTCCTAAAGATATCCTTTCCACACCTTTCATTGATCAGATTCTCGATGAGTGTGTGAGAAGCTAGATATTTTCTTTTATGGACGGATTTTCAGGATATAACCAAATCCAGATCAAACTTGAGGACCAACACAAGACGGCATTTATATGTCCTTGGGGTACTTTTGCATACTGGAAAATGTCTTTCGGCCTTAAAAACATTGGAGCAACCTTCCAACTTGCCATGACTTTCACTTTTCATGATCTCAAGCACATAGTCGAAGCCTACCTTTATGATCTTGTTGCTCACTCTCGCAAGAGAGTGGATCATGTTATACACCTTCAGCTAGTTTTTGAAAGATGTAGTTACTATAGAATCTGGTTAAACCCTCATAAATGCATCTTCTGTGTTAAGTTTGGTCGTCTCTTAGGATTTTTAGTCTCTGAGACCAGGATCATGGTAGATCCTCTTAAGGTTTAGGCAATACTTTAGTTGCCTCCCCCTTGCACGATTAGACAACTTCAAGATTTACAGGGGAAAGCTAACTTTCTACGTCATTTCATAGTGAACTATGCCAATATCACTAAGGGATTCATATGCCTCTTGAAGAAAGACACTCCTTTTATCTGGGATGAGCGAGCCCAGGAGTCTTTCGACGCTTTGAGAAAACCCTTGGTATCGTCCCCTCTGCTGAAATCCCCTGATTACAGTAGAGATTACTTTTTGTATATTGTCGCTTCTGCTAAGACGATTGGTATGGTTCTAGTTCAAGAGGATGATGAACTCCATGAGCACGTCATCTACTATCTTAGTCGAAATCTAGTCGGCCCTAAGTTTAATTACTCTCATGTTGAAAAGCTAGCTTTGGCTGTCGTTCATGCAGTTCAACGTTTATGTCACTATATATTTATTTTCAAAACTACTGTGGTTGTTGATGTCAATCTGTTTCAATACATCCTCACTAGGCGTATCATAGGCGGGAAATATAATAAATGGATTGTCATCCTACAAGAATTTGATCTTGACTTTGCTTTGGCCAAGTCCAAGAAATCACTAGTTTTTGCGGAGTTAATATCCGATTTTCCATGATTAGATGAGGATGTTATCCATGTCAATTCATTTGCAAACAAACACATTTTCCTTGTCTCATCGTCCGACCCCTAGTATGGAGACATTGTTTTATATCTTCAAACCTTGAAGTTCACTCAACATCTCTCGCAAGATGATCAATGATGAGTTAGATATCAAGCCAAAAAGTATACCATCATCGGCAACACTTTATATCGTCGAGGAATATATAATATCTTATGTCGCTGCTTAACTCACGAGGAATCTGAGTCAGTCCTAAACAATTTCCACAAAGGGGCTTGTGGTGATCACCTATCCGGGCTTGCGACAGCCCAAAAAATTCTGCGAGCCGGTTTTTTCTGGCCCACAATCTTTAAAGATTGTATCGAAGTAGTTAAGAATTGTCACTCGTACCAAGTGTTCACTCAGAAAATGCACTCGCATCTAGCCCCTCTTCACCCAGTCATTATCGTCAGTCCCTTCACCAAGTGGGGGGTATATTTCGTCGATTGCAACACAAATTCGGTTGGGGGGCACCAACATATTATCATGGTCGTCGACTACTTCACTAAGTGGACCGAGCCCATGCCTACTATAAAATCTGATGGGAAGACTGCAACCTTCTTCGTGTTCAACCAAATTATCACCCGGTTCGGTATCCCGAGTGAGATTGTCACTGATCATGGCAGTCACTTTCAGAATGAAATGATGGTAGAACTAGCATCTAAGTTGGGGTTTGGACATGGTCATTCATCCCCTTATCACCCCCAAGAAAATGGACAAGTAGAGGTTGTCAACAAGTCTCTCAAGACCATTTTGCAAAAAACTGTTAGTCAGAGTAACTCCAATTGGCACATCATGCTATATCCCGCGCTTTGGGAATACCAAATCTCGGTTAAGATTGCCACCAGTTTTTCCCCTTTTCAATTAGTGCATGGTGTGGATTCAATCCTTCCCATTGAATGCAGAATCCCTTCTCTCAAGTTGGCAGTTGAGCTCCTACCTAACACTTCGGATTTAGAGCGACGCCTTGTGCACCTAAAGAGTCTTGACGAGTAGCATCGGGACGCCTTTAAGACTATCAAGGCAAACAAGAAATGTGTTAAGGTTCAGTAAGACAAGTATGTCTACCCTCGGTTGTATGCTAAGGGTGACTTGGTCCTCTTGTATGATCAAGCCAAAGAACCGCTAGGGGCAAGCAAGTTTAAACCCATGTGGTATGGTCCTTACATCATGCGATGTGTCTTAGAAAAAGGAACCTATGAATTGGAAGATTATGAATGGAATAAGTTGGCCAAGCCCATAAATGGGCTCTACTTGAAAAGGTATTATGCTTGATCCCTAGGATTGGGTAGAATTCTTTGTATACTAATGTAAATTTCGTGTATATACATCTCTATTTTCGTTTTCTTTTATCTTTAGCTTGCTTATCGCGTTTTTCCTTTGTTGGAAGATGTATATGGAGTCTTTGGTCTACCTAGGATTTGTAGACGGAGCCAGTCGTCATACACGAAACTCGGCTTCTGCCGCTTGGGTGGTTTAATCACCCGAGGGTCTACTGTTATCTTCAAGTGGCGCATGCCTAGGGCCATCCATGAATAATGTGGTTGAATATAGCGCCATCATAGAACTTTTGCGCGATGCTATCTCGCATGGTATTCACTCTTTAGAAGTTCACCTGGATTCCCAGTTAGTAGTATGTCAGTTGAATGGTCGTTACTGCGTGCGTGATCCTACTTTACTCTGTCGATTCCTAAGGGTACGTCTTTTAGAATGACAATTTGATTTTATTACATATTATCACATTCCTAGGAGTTCTAATCATGTATCTGATGCCTATGCTAATTATGTTTTAGATTGGCATTTGTCACATTAATAAAGCAAAGAAAACCATTAAATCAATGTACACATTGTAAGATATAAATAAAGTCGAAGATCCCTTTTTATATATTTCAAAAATATGGTGTTTATATTACAAAAATTGGGGCTAAAACCCTCAAAATACATATACAACCGATATACATATCCCAATATATCTACGTGTGTGGTGTCGGATGTGCATCATGATAACAAACCACGACATTTGCGAGATGTCGGAAGAGTCGTACCCATGCTCTAGGTACACCAACCACCTATCGTTGCATGGCTTCAGGTAGATCCTCTACCTGAACCATAGGAATCCTTTGTGTCAAATGAGACAGGTTACCCTGCACATTCTGTAGGACCCTCTCTGCTTCTCCTCCCACCACCTCATCTCCCCAGTTCCTCCTTCTATGTTGAAGGAATCCCTCTGGTCGTCATGAACCCACATCTGCGATTTTTGTGCCTTAAATACAAAAATACAAAAAAATGAAATATGTAAAAACTTTTTACCTATGGTGCCATAGGAGGCCCCTGGTGGAAGCGGCATATCTGGGTCTCCTCTGAAATCGATCCCTGCATAGGGATAGTCATCCAGAGCAATGATTTGGCTCCATCACCAAAAGAAAAAATCATCGTTGTAGGGTGTCTACACCCTACCTCCCCCCTGCCATTTCATGACTTCGATCCACCACGCCATATCAAGATCACATGGTCCCCTAGGAAGGATCTCCACTCTAGGTCCTAGACCTAGAACCCGCTCAAAAAAGAAGCTGCAAAGAATAGAGACAAACCCAAAGTTTCGCTTACCCCCCTGTTTGCACTCTGTCAACTGACCTTTCATATTGATCAGCAATGAGGTACACCAATCATAGACAGTGGGTCTCACACACTCCACTGCATAAAACATAAGTGGTTTCGATGCTTGATGCAACGAGGCCGAACCTATGATCTTGGTAAGTATGAGCACAATGATCTTCAAACTGAGGTTACTGATTTCCCAGATGGGGACTTGACTTCCCACCATGGGAGTCGTTGCTACACAGTGGGCTTCGATATACTCCTCGACCTTCATCCCACTCCCTGCTCTGCGTGACTTGAGGTCCACAACCTCTCCTCGGCGTCATAGACCAGTCAAGAAGTAGATTTCCTCTACTTCAATCCTTAACGGTTGTCCATCAAGGATAAAGCTTTCGCTATCAGGATCCCAATAACCCACCAACATTTCCAACAACCTCACTTGGGCCCTCATCCCTTTGAGAGCATAAAACTTGTACAAACCACATATTTTTAAAGCCTCTTGAGCCATGTGATCTCGATCCACAGCTGCATCTAGCTCCTCATGCTCTCTCTCTCTCCATTCCAAGACCATCCTGCAAAAAACAAATCATTTTTTGAGTTAAGAACCCCTTTTTTTGCCAATTGCATATATATACGCGGCTTACTTGCCCACAACCACGTGTAGGGATCAATACACACTCCATATGGTTAACACAGGGGCATATACCTAGTCGTACATGCGACCTACACAAGGAAACCCACATATACTGAAAATTCTAATTTACACCCTCAAAAACTAAAAAATGGAAACCTAATTCAAAAATGTAATCCAAGGAATTTGAAGAGGATGAGATGAAGCGTTACTTGATCCAGACAGTTCATGATTTCGTTGCCCGATGCTCCCGCAATCACCGTTTGAATCCTAGAGGTATTTTTGGTCCAAATTGCACTATTTGGGTAAAAATCAAAATGATACAATAATTTTTTATTTTATTACTATTTATAAATTATTTTTACCCACTTTATATAGTTTCATGCTATTTTTTTAATTTTAAGATGGTTTTGTAGTTTTGACACAATTTTCTTGCGGATTTCAACGTCATGGTTGGTCGTTCATCTCCTCGGGCAGGTATTTTCATAACCTAGCATATAGGATAGGTATTTATTCCATCATGCATTTCTCATTATCCTCTGACTATCGCTTTTTACGTCTTAGGTATGAACCCATTTATTGCGACACATGACCCTCCATCTGCTATAAGTAGCACTGTTAATAAATGGTAGAGACTTACCAAACATGGGTACCCTAGTTAGATCCTTTTTGTCATTTGGTGCCCATGCCTAGTTTTTCCCTTGGGACCAGGAATCCATTATAATTCGATACATGACTTTATGATGAACCTCATTTCTTATTCATACACATGCGGCCTTATTACCCGCAGACTCTCAAAAACGAGTCTTAATTAAGTTCTTTTCCGACTCATCTAAAAAACCGAAAAGATTGATGAGTGATTTGTCCCTTTCACACTCGTTAAAATTGGATTTGAAAGGTCATGAGTCTCAGTTAATCTATTTTCTGACTCGTTATCAAAAATAGAAAATATTGCCGAGTGAACTTGTCTTTTTCACACTCATAAATTGGATTTGAAAAGACGTATATTTGGCACAAGTTTACCCCTTTTTCACACCAAGTAGACTAAAAGACATAAAAAATGACATTTTTTGGCGTTAAGTTGTGATTGCATCTCATGCCCTCGCTTGTAGTATTGAGCCTTTAGCCGGTTCTCACTTTGCATTATAAATTGTTTCCTAAGCAGTTTTTGCATCCTCAACCAAGCAGAGCCTTGTTTATATCCTTCGCAATTTGACACCCTATACCCTGGAGGGAACATCACCCCGAGTGTCCATCTCCCGCATGCATTCCCCTGCATTGAGCATAGGTACGTTCCACTGTTGGAACTAGTTTTTCTTACTTGCGACACTCGTTCCCTCCTCTGTATCATAGCATTCATTTTTTATGAAAAAACAAAAAAAAATATGGGCGGGAAGGGAGTACTATATTGTAATTGGCAACAGTAGTGTCGCCTTTGAACAGAGCATAAAGTTATTGAGTCCTTGCATCATCATAATTTTAGGTTTAGCATGGCCTTAGGAAGTTGATCTAGTTACAGATTTTTCTCTACCGACTGGTTACTCTTCCAGTCCCTATAGAGAACATGATTGATTCCTCCTGCATCTAATAGTCACATCATTGAGTCTATGTTGTCGGAGTCCACCATGTCTCATGCTCTTGTTCAAAGGAAGTCTATCAACCTGCGTCGGCCACTCCTCAGAAATTTTGACTTTAAATGTCGGCCATACACTCAGTTTGTCTCAGAACCACATGATACTATGTTCTTATCATGCACCCTGGCCCTACTTTCATCATTGGTAGGTCACCTTGAACCTAACAATCGACACTTCATCATTGGTCGTTGACTGGGTGGTTTCCCTTGTGTTCAACGACAAGACATCTATTCACACTTTGGGATTTGTGCAGTGTCTTAGTTTTCATTAGCCTTATTGGT
Source organism: Picea abies (assembly GCA_900067695.1). Taxonomy (NCBI): domain Eukaryota; kingdom Viridiplantae; phylum Streptophyta; class Pinopsida; order Pinales; family Pinaceae; genus Picea; species Picea abies. The sequence goes on from CBVK0100728965.1 coordinate 16,852, forward strand.
GGTTTTCTCACCTTTCTTAGTAGTTCTCATCATTGGCTGCTATTCAAAGGGTGTTTTCTGTATACCGCTTGCACTTGGTACACGCGAAAGACGCACAGGGTCGTTGGTTCATGAACATGTTCTTCGTTCGATCTCCACCAAATCATGAAGCTCCTGCTTTGTCCCTCATGCTGAATGATGAGTGATGCCTTAATACTCTCCTTTCAGTAGGTCTCTTTCCATCGAATTCAGCTCATTTATTTTGGATATGGGACTTAAAGTTTCGTGAGTGCCTTGAGGCTTGCAGTCATTAGTGGCAGGCTCTCTCGCCATTGACAGATGGGAATACATCAATGTCTCCTGATCAATGGATTTCTCAAGTGTTCGACACCAACTCATTTATTCGCACTTGTAGAAATGTACTCGGTGCCTTGATGCCTACTTTCATTATTGGTAGGTTGTCTCGCGTTTGTTAATGGTATACCTCAATGACCTGTAATCAAACGATGTCTCATCATGTTCGACCTCAACTCCTTTTTTCACACGATGTAGACTTGCACCTGGGCGGATTGTGTAGAAGACTTGAAGACATCACTATGTGGTCGTAGATTTCCTGAGTTGTTGCTTCCCTTTCATTGGACCAACACCTATTTGACTTCAGTGATCATGGGAGATCAGTTTGTACTCCATGGTATACAGATATCTTCAGAATGATTTTGAGATTGATTTCACTGGGCCTTGTTCATGACTATGACAACTTTTGGCATGCAATCACATTCGTATTTTCCTATTCATGGCCATGAACACTTGTTTGGTATATTTTCCACATGGATTTGCATTGTATTCTTGGCAGCCATGTATGCAAAGTCAATACATAATGTAATAAGCAATTGAGTTCGTCAAGATGGTTCTCTACCACTCCACTTCTGGGTTATTTATAATGTATTTCGACCATCGCAGATACTCCTATGATCTCACACATTAGGGGGCATTTGTTATAGCGAGATTTTCCTCACCATTTTTATCTTGCACAGAGGGCCTTTTTCCATTTCCCTATGCAGACTTGTCATCCCTTTTTGATGAATCCAAAGCCAAAAATATACATTTTTCCACATATACACTCCCTATCAGCTATGCAAGATGCGTAAATGTTGGTTTCTCCACTATAGCCCGTGTACATCGGGATTTGTGCCAGAAAATATGAAAATGAGGTCAGGTTTCCATGTCACGACAGAAGATCTCTGATCCTTGGCCTTCCACATACTGGAAACATTCTGACTCGGCCCTTCAGTTGCATTCTGAAGGCTATAAAAGCACAATTTCGAGCTATGGAAAAGAGGAGAAAGCATTCAACTTTGAGAGCAAAGTTACTTTAGAGAAATTACTTCATATTGAGTCTGCATCCATTTGTCCCTCAAGTCTGAACACAGTGTTTATCCCCCAAGCTATTTCCCTATTGTTGAGAGAACCTCATTGACTCTCTCTTATGAGCTTTCCTTTGGTGGAGGATTGAAGTGGTGGAGGCCCAGTTGGAAGGAACTTCGTTTCTTGGTTTCGAACCGTGCTGACACAGAAGTCTATAATGTTGTCACTTCTACTGATCAATTATTAATAGAAATACTCCTTTCCTGTCCTATTGGTATATTGCAAATGTGTGATTATTATCCATGGGCATGTTTGTAATGTTTATTGATGGATTATGTTATCTACTGTGCTAACCCCTTTATATCATCACTATATACTTTCTCTGCTCGTTTATTAAGAACTTATTGCAGGTATAAATATCTGGGTCGAAGTGCTCAACGGTGGAACACCATCAAACATTGGATCAAGGTAGGCCTCTTTCTTATCTTGCACATTAGTTCATATAGCATATGTTGGAATTGAGTTGATTTCTGCAGTCATACCTATCTGTTGTACTTTACCCTTGGCCATAGAGATTTTTTCCCTCGTAACATGGACACTGTCATGGCTTGGTGACCAAAGGTGACAGTGTTATCCACAATCATTTCACGGAGATGAGAAAGGATGGCTCGTGATGAGACCCCCTTTCTCTTGGCTATGCTACCAAGAGCCACTCCCCTAGTTTGGTGACCAGATAGATGGTAGTGTCATACCGCTACATGCCCATGGTCATAATAGGTTGACTCATGATGAGACCTCCCATCCACCAACTAATACCTTGAGTGTTTGTTTTTCTTATTGGTTCCCTTTTCTTACTAAGAAGCTTTTTACTGCTTTCTCGGGAATCCCTGGGAAAAGCATCTCAAAGGTTTCATTTTTGGCTTTTAACTCTTGCCAACTACTTTTACCCTCTGGGCCTTTAGCCCCTTCTTCCCACAAGGCAAGGTACAACCCTTCCTAGTGTGGCAAATCCCAATGCTCGAACAAAGGTAGGGGGGAAATGAGAGGAATAAAGATGGAAAGTGGTAAGTATGGAGGGAATGGATGATGACCTTTCATAGACCCACCCAACCTTTCATAGACCCACCCAATGGAAGCCCATCCTAAAGGGAGATCAACTTACTGGGGCATCATGTCACCCTTCCAGGTATGAACAAGTTAAAGAGCATAATTTCCAAGCAAATGTTATGAAATGAAGGAGGATCCAATGCAACATATTTAAGTTCTTCAAGAATCAGAGTGACGCATACCATGATACCCAGACTCATCACCTCATGGATAAAGACTTATTGCTACTTCAAGACCAGGCTGGTGGGATTGATACTGTTGTTTCTGATAAATGGGTTGCACTGATAAAAAGAGGGGCCCTCTGGGGCCATGCTCAAGTCATCTGGCTCTCGGCACTCCATGTCTAGGACTTGTGGGCCTCAAGACATGATCTCTGTAGTTATCCCTAGGGAAGGGGATAACAGGCATGAGTGTCCATCTTTTGAGATGCTACTTGAACAACAACCTCTTCCACTTCCTCCTCAACTACCGGCCTCCTAGCTCCTTGTTCTGCTTCCCTTACCTCTGCCTCTTCCCTAGTTTTGTTGAGTGTTCCCACTGCTAGCCTCAAAACCACAGAATTCATTAATGAGACTTTCATATGTGTTGTACAGTTGATCCAACATGCTTAAAACCTCATTGGCCTGGTTCACATTTCCCTCCATTGCACAAGCTATGAGTTATTTAATGTGCCAATATGGAGTAGTTGGTATCTCTACTTCTCAAGTAACGAGTATCAGGGATCCATGGTAGTAATTTCCTCATCAATCCTTGCACTTGAAGTGTAGCCTCACTTCACATTGACCTTCTTTTCCATGGCTTCAACTTCTTTTTTAACTCTATCTGAAAATCTGTGTTGGTAGGCCAATGTTGAAGCAACCAAGGTGGAGCCTTCTTCCTAGGTTGAGATGGCCCTGCCTTTGTCACTTTTGGCTCCTTGCTTTTGTAGGGATAACCTCATCAAGTTCCTTGCCAAGATTCCACGGCAGTAGCTGTAGAACATGCCCTCTTCAACATGCATTTGGTGGTGCCTGTCATTGCCAACACCCAATCCAACAACGAGAGTTCACCACAGTGTTGGTTATGAATTTGAAGCTTCATTCTACAGTCTCAATATGCAATAACCCAGAATTCAAACCCAACTGCACCCATAATTGCTTGAATTAATGTGTTGGCCCTCCATGCTTGTTGCATTGATAACATAGGAATCTGGTCATGGAGAGACCTGGTGTTGTGGGATCTAGCTATGATGGCTCCTATCCTCCTTTCCTCGCCACTCTATCCCATCCACATATGCCCACTCCCCTTTCCATACACATTCCTCCCACATGTTCCTAACACCCCATACGGGGATCATTGTTTGAAATTTTGATATTTGTAAGTCTTAAGGTTTATTCAGGAACTTTTTTGGCAAGTCCCTATAGAAATCCTAAACTATGTTTCTCAAAGGAGGTAGAGAGATGTTTTTCTTGGGTAGAAATCAACATGTCCCCTCAGATATCTGATTTTTAACACTTCCAAAATTTTAGACACATGCACTGCTTTCCTATTGAATTGCTAGAAATATCTATCCAATTTTTTGGACATGTCTTTCAATTTAAATCATCTCTTGGAAACTGAAAAAATGCATACAAGTTTAGTTTTTTTTTTGTTTGCACTCTCAATTCACAGGTAGACATGGCCACTTTGAGGCATGTGGGTGATGATGATCTCAAGGCATAGGGCATGTTACCCCTTATTTTGGCATGGTGGTAATCATAGAAGTTGACTATCCTAGTGTAACTACAGACCTAGTTGTCGATTTAGAAGCTGATTGTGGATATGTGGAGGTGACCCTATGGAGAAGGCTTGGATAGATTAGATAGATGAAATCCTGTATAGGTTTTGAGACATGCTGGATTTGTCAACATAGCCTTTTCAGGGAATTAACATGAAATTCAACAAACATTGATAATGAACCTAGAGGTGCATTTTCTATCAGTCAAGTATAGGAGATAGATGCTTGCCTAAATTCAACACCAAATGAAGCATCTGTGCAACTGAAGGTTCGATATGAGAAGAAAAAATTTATTGACATAATAAAGAAGCATGGTAGGTGTTGGAATCCATTACAGAATGGTTTTCTAGTAAAATCTATGACTCAGATCAAAACATGCTTTCAGTATTCTAAGGCAGATCTAGGCTTTATAGCATAAAGTTTTGATGTTGTAATAAAATGGGAGGTCAAATCTGTCCAAGTGTGAAATTTGCCTGAGATTTTGGACTGTGCTTCATTTGGAGATTGCCCAAAGAAATGCCACCATGTTGCCTCATTATTAAAGGCATGTTTCAGACATATCGACAAAGGAAGGATGTGAAGCTTTAACCCAACAATGTGAGAGACCTGAATTCCCTATTCCATAGCCCTAGCAGACTGGTAAATTTGGTCCAATTTCATGTCATGAAAGGCAAATTCCTGAACCAGGACTCACTTGTGAATTTGTTCCTGTCAAATATTTGAAAGTGATCGAACTTGATATTAAGAAAGATGTAAAGGAAATGGTAATGGTGGAGAGTGTTACTCTTGTAACTATATTTACATTTTGAAAAAAAGTTTGACGTTATTGTGCATGCATCTCTTGAAAAATGATAAGCCAAAGAAGCATCAACATGATCATGTTTTTTATAGTAATACTATCCAAGGCACGGTGTTTGAGGATACAAGGCATCAGATGTATATGGTGGACATCCCATGCATTCAATTTTGGACCAGCACCTTCTTTATTTTTTATCCCTCAGAATTTGTAGATCTGGGCATATACCGGGCAAAGTAATGGCTTCCAATCTGTGGTATAATAATGGAATTCTGCATCCTAAAATAAATGAAGCAGAGTGTGTACATGAGGATATATTTCAGCCTGTAGAGGATCAATTCCAGTGGCTGAGAAAGTGATTGATCCTATAGTCCATGTGATGCACTCAAACCTAAACTATATAGTTGGCAAAGTAAATGCATAGCAGGTCTTAAAGGGATTACTTCAGATCTGTTAAAAAGAACGCACAAACGGAAAACAAAAAAGCCAATGATATAGCCAAATGAAAAACAAAAAGGAGGACGCTCTTTCGTACACTTTAAGACATACTTATGAATCCATGTGAAGGGGGCCTAGAAGCCTTATATGATGAGTTTTATCACACCTTGAAAGGTTTCACTGCTGCAACCTTTTTGGGGAATAACTTCTTACTCTATGTGGGGCATTTGACTTAGTCATTTGTAATGGGTTGGTTAGATGGGAGAATTCGGGTAATTTCACCTGCAATACCTATAATGGAGTAAGTATAGTAGACTATGCAATTTGTGTTGATATTATGGTAGCTTCGAGAGGTATGAACCTCTATTGTGACCTTTGAAAAGATTAGATTGTTCTGGAAGAAAGAAAAGAAGTGAACATAACCCTAGAAGAGATGTTGGCTGAGAGAGATAATTAATATGAATTAATTAGTACCCAGAATGAGAAATTGGCCCAGGCAATCTGCTGGGATTACTATAAATACAGGGCACCAATCTTTCATTTGACACACTTCTCAGAATTGCAGACAGTCACTTGTGCGCACTGTAGTCTGGCAGTCTTGTGCGCAAGTTCTGGAGAAGGTGTTGCCGCTAGTTCTGAAGCCTATCACTTCTATATTTTGGGTTGGACTCTCTGATCAGCTTTGGTTACTTCTTTCTTGGTGCATTAGCCTTGCTTGGCTATTGGATTTCCACTAGGATTCTTCTCTTTGTTAAGGTCAAGGTGCTCGGAGGGTGGATTCGGCCTATGGTTGGGTGACAATAGTGATATTGTCGATGGTAAAACGAGCACATTCTAACAGGTTATGGGCC
>CBVK0100728966.1:0-15646 GCA_900067695.1 Picea abies
ACTGCTCAGTTTCTCAATAGTTACTAAGGTCGTGACTCTGACCCCCTGAGTCCTGAATTTTTTTTCACATAGTTCTTCCATAGGGGAAGCCTTCAGCATGCAACTTCCTTATTTCATGTCCATCACTATCTATAATGGACTCAACATTGAGTTAACTTTTATCTGTTTACCAAATATTCCCTAAGGAATATAAACATGCATCTTTGTCATGTACCCAAATTATGTATCCATACATATTCTAGTTTTGTTAACTTACATCCATGATGTACTTAACCATATTCATAATCCTAAACTTTCCTGTAGTGGTCATAGGTATGTTTCACAGCCCACCTACATCTCTAATTTTAAGATCAGTCAACTTAGGATTGTTCACAATCCTCTCATGTGATTCTCAAAGGCATAATCATTTGCCTCTTATTATGACAACATAGAATATTTGCTCATTTATCCTTTTTATCTAATTATATTAGCATTTTCCTGAGGAAAGGGAATACATTCCCCCTCAAGCTATTATTTGGAGCAAAAATTTCATGAATCTTCGGAATGGGGTCAGCCATGCATCCATAGTATTCATTTATTGCAGACAAGAGTAATTCTTGCTTTATATTTCACTCATCATGGTACCTATAACTATACTCTTACATCATACATGTGCATCACTTGCACGTTTAATATCATTCATACCTAACTGGTATTAATATCAGGCTTCATATTAGGAAGCTCCATATTGCATTAAACTCATGCACTCAAGCATAATTGAACACATGTAAGTATTCATCATGCTATCTTATTTCTTGCACCTTTTTCCATCTCATTCACACACATGGACATATCAGGCTTCTATATCCTTTTCCCAAGGATCTTCCAATCATCCTTATGATCATGTATACACATTCGTGTATAAGTAAGTGCATCTCTTGCACCTTTTTACCTCATGCATTCGCTTGATAGTTTAATTTCATCATTAGTGTCCTTTAGGTTGATATTTTAGTCAATTACAAGACTAATCTCACAGTCATATCTCGTATTGTTGTTGCCTTCTCTTATGGCAATAACCAACCCGGGTCAGTTTCCCCTTTATGTGGCAACGTCTAGCAATAAAATCTTCTTGCCTCAACGTCCATAGGGTTTTTCCCATCTCACTTTTCTCTGGTCATGAGGAGTTATATACTCCAATTTTAATTTAAGGCAGTAACTATAATTTCCAAGGATCCTACCTGATCCTATCAGATTCCTTTAATCCCACAAAGGTATTAACCATTATATAATCCACCATCATCAGTGCCTGAAGTTTCAACTGCCCATTCTAAGAAGCAGTGTTATGAACACCAGGTCATCCGTCCTTCAGGCTTCAACTTCTCTTGACAAAACCATGCCACCTTCAGCTATCCACATTCAAGTCTTATTATAAATGTTAATTAGCATATCCGTACTTTGGTAAGAGTAGTTATCACTTTCAAAAAGGGATAAAGAAATTCTTCTACTGAAATTCGATAAGAATTCACAAAATCATAGGTTTAATCTACAGTCCTTGTCCTCAAGAAGTAAATGCAGATGAAAATACCTCCTTACATGACTTGTACATGAGCCCAAGCAAGCCAAGTGTTGTAACCATGCTCTGATACCAATTTGTAACACACCCACGACGGGGCATAAAAAATTTCTCTTTTCTTAAAGGACAAAATATCCATTCATGGTTTCTAATTTGAAAAGTCGGGGAACAATCAGACCTCCTGGTCAAGGATCTCCAATTCTAAAGCCAAACAGCTCTCTAAGACCTATATGGTCTCATTCTGTAATTAAACACAAAACCTTTCAGCTTATTGGTGCAGGTTTAAGGGCACCCGCGACCTTCCCTTTCACTCCCTTGCGAAATCTCAGAGTACTGGGCATTAGCTCCTTTTCTGTATGAGGCACCTCTTGATGTGACCTTGGGCGATGACCTTACAGGACTGTGTGATTGCAGACACGAACAAAGGAAGTTTGATTCAAACTACTTTTCATCCCGCAATTCTCGTCAAGCCTCTAGGTGTCCTCTTTTCAAATCCATGGTTAGAATTGCGGCCCACCCTCAACTTTTTAACATTCATGCAAATCTTATCCACATAATGCTACAGGACCATTCATCTCATGATCCTGATGGTACTTCAAAAATTGGTGGTTCATATCTATCCCTCTCAGACCTACAGATCATATTTGACCTCTTGCAAAAATCAACGGACGATATCTCCTTCGTGATTTCGGGTTTCAGGAGTTTCAATCTCAAAACCCTGCTCTCTTTCATACTTCAATCTTCCGAGTTGACGATCTGTGGAAACCTATCCTCCTAATCAATGGCCCCACCTTTACTTCGGGAGGTTGACCTTTCAATTGGATCAACGGTCTTGTGGCCCTCTTCTCGATCAACGATCGAGATCTCCTTCGGGTTTCAGACCTATGAGATCTCAAATCTCAAAATTAACCCTTTTTCAAAATGGCTTTTATCTAGAGGTTATAATCTTGATGCATGTCCTCTTGATATGAATATAGAGGATTACTTCGGGTCTTTACCTGGAGTCCACATATTTTCTCCACTTCTCCCTTAGATCGAACGTCTACGAATTACTTCAGACATTTATCCGGAGTTCTCATATTTTCACCATGTATCCCTTGGATCAGATGGCTCAGATCCACTTCGGGTGATCCAATGCTTGATATTCACTTCAGACAATTTGATGACTTAGCTTCACTTTGACTAATTGGATGATTGGGATTTGCTTTATATTTCTGTGGCTTCGGACTTTGCGAATCTCAAATCTCATCTGGGGAACTCTCGAATGGATTTCCTAAAGCTGTTGATCTGATGGCTCAGATTCACTTTGGAAATCCAATGCTTGAGGTTTACTTTGGATTATCCGACGATTGATGTTTACTTCAGATGATCCGATGGTCGGCGTTTACTTCAGGTCTTCACATGGATTCCAAATATTCATGCCACTTGTCCTCTAGATCTGACAGTTTAGATCTACTTTGAACATTCTGATGGTTCAGATCTACTTTGGACGATCTGACGGTTGACGTTTACTTCGGATATTTTTCCTCCTCCTTGTCCATAATATTTCGGATTTGTGGATCTTACGCCATCTTTCCTCCTTGATGATGGACGATCCCAATTTACTTTGGGACTTCGAGACTTTGACAAGTCCATTCTCCTGTGCACACAAGGGTTAAGTCTCGTGCATTTACTTCTGGATCCAATGGTTACTGGTCCTTTGCACTTAGATACAATAGATGGGATCCGTTTCTCTCCTCTGTGATTCCTTTGTTCATTGGATGTTGATCTAATGGTCCAGGCTCCTCTCCACAACCGATCTGATGCCTGTTGTCGCTCCTTCTCCTGAGATTTTGACTTCCTCTAGCTTAGAGGATTTTCTAAGTATTCAAAGGCCTCGACTTTTGTTCCTCCTACGAGTCCGTATCTTGGACCTCATCTGCACTTATGAAAAGTGATTATCTATTCTAAGCTTCAACACTTGGAATAAGTCCTACTCTTGTGTCCTCTTAGCACTACCTCTTTTGAGCTTCAACTACTCATACCTTGAAGGTCTCTGTCCCTTCTATTCCTCAAAGGGATGTCTGTGCCCTCCTAGAATTTTTTTCTCAAGCACTCCTTACTGAGCTATAGAGTGTTCGGTAACTTTTGTGAGTGTCTCCTAAGTTCTTTGTAACTTTTCCTTCGGGGTTTTTGTCTCTCCAACATGAAAATCTATTGAAGCTTGGACTTCGAATATCATAGATCGAACGGTCGAGAAGGATCCTGACGGATCAAAGATCCATGGTCCAAATTAACTTTGGGACTTTAGGGATTTTTACTTTCGTTACGACGAACTCACAGTTCGCCTAACTCACGAAGTCCAGAGGACTCAAGGGGTTAACTCCCACACACCTTTACGTATCCAATGGTCACAATGAACCTTGGCTCTTTCCAAATAGTTTCTCATTCATTCATCATTCGAACAAAGGATCCTTCCCTTTTGATACTTAAATCTCACTACTTTTCCTGATCTTTGTTAGCTCTGAAAGGATTAAGAGCTTTGTGCTCTTTCTCTATAACGTAACACTTGGAAGAATCCTTCTGTGCACCCCTTATGTTCATTCCTCAACTCTAGAACTTAAGTGGTTCTCAGTCTTTGTTTGCCTCGCAGAGATCCCATGTATACGTTCACTATCTTTCTTGAGCTTTAACAGACTCTGTCCTTGAAGGGACTCAGAACGACTAGAAGGGTCGACATGTGTACATGAAACTATTCCTAAGGTCGACAAACTCACAGTTCATGGCTCTAGCTTAAGCCCCCACATGATGCAAGAATTTACGAGTATAAAACATATCCCATCCATATAATTTCCTACTTGACTAATTATACAATCAAGCAAACACCAAAACGAGATGCAATATAAATCATTAATCAAACATATCTATCCCTGCAACATTCATAGGATATCCAACTTTAATTCATAGTACCACTTAAATACACAAGATATGCGATTACTTATCTATTACAGGTGGTATCCAACTAACTAACTGTGGGTGTTCATCCTTCCACTCGACCATAGGCTTAGAGGCATTCATTCTTAGCACTCTATCCAGCCCTGTGCCAATCCATGATATCACCACAGAATTCTTGCAGTTCTCAAGGACTCTTTCTATGTTTCATCTTTTGCTAGGGTTCTGTTCTCTACAAACTTTCAAAGTTTTTCTTCTCTGTTATGGCCTCGACAAGGTTTGTCAGATGCTCACTCAGCATCAAGATCACAACCTTCTCTTCATTATCCACTAGATATCTCTGCGCATTCTCCTTATCCATTTGTATATATTTCTTCCAGGATGGTTCTTGACCCATCTTGTTCCTTCTGTCAGAAGGGAACTTCAGTCAGCTTGGCTTGTCATACCTAGTTGTACTTCAGGATGACATTCTGTAGTTTTGGCCATGCTTCCATTCATGGGAGTGGTTGATAATTCAACCACTAGTCCTTTCTTCATTAACTGAATTTCTCTCCTTGGGATCCGAAGGAGGTTTATTATCCTCATCAAGGGAATTTGGGGTTATTTGATATAATTCCCCTCCCTTATAGTTTTCACATTATTTCCTCTAGTGATATCATGTCCAGTACTTTCAAGGCTTCACCCCCAAAGTTAGTTATTGGAAACTCAAACAATATACATTTACACTATTCACATTCCTTAGTATGTTAAATCTTATTTTATGATTAATTACAAGCTGGGGGAAACATGGTTGTTACATCTAGAATCCTACCTCGTTTGGATGTCTAGAGAATACCATAGTTGAGTAGATGACCCAAATATTTATACTTGCAACTTGTCCTCAAAAACCAAGAAACACAAGCATGTGGAAATGATATACAATATTAGCATATAAAATAACATAATCCATCAACATACATAACAAATACTCCCATGGAAAGTGATACAAATATTTTCTATATATAATTGGATGAGAAAAGAGTATTTATATTATTGTAATCAACAAAGCACACAGGTGATGTTGGCATAGGGCCAGACCCAGGGTTCAATGCTACAAAAACACAACAACAAAACCCTAACTACTGTCCCTTTCAGCAACACCTAAGAAACAGATGAAGTCTCACCCAAGGTAGAGGCAGGGGTGGTTGCAGGACTCAGGTGTTTGCAACCTTAGCTGGGACACATATATGTGATTATAATACTTAATAGAGCACTTAGCACCATTAGTAAATCATTATTTACCCAATATATACTTCATGGATAAAACAGAGCATCACAACATTCACTCAGATCTAATGTATTTAAGAACTTAGCATAAAGAAAGGGATCATATCTAGCAGATTCAAGCACTAAGAACATTCACCTATATCAGATATAACATACAGATTCATCATAAGCACAAAGCATAAATAGATATATCTATCTATCTAGATCAATCACTTAGAAAATAACCCATAAATACACCAAGATATCACACAGAGCATAGTAACATAGTATTTACGTGGTTCACCCCCACCCTAGGGCTACATCCACCAATTCTTTTTCTTTATTAGCTTCGATCAATCATCTACATGCACAGAGCTAGAAAACCCTACTCTGCATAGGACAAGAGAACTGCACACACCTCACTAGATCCTCCTTCCCCGAGCTAGGTCTAGCACATAGCCTTTCACAGTCTGTACACAATGCACTACAGATGACTTGCACTCAGCTCTGCAAGCCTCATATAGTATGCACAAAGACTTTCACAATCCACACTTGCACTTAGCACTTCTGATCACATAGATCAAACTACTTCCTACATCACCTAGCTTCTTGTTTATACATTACAAAATAGGTCTAAACATGGGTAAACCCATGGGCTGACATCCCATTCCCATTACATAATCCTAAATCCCAAAAAGGACCCAAAAAGGGGCCAATATCTTGCGATATTTGCTTCATCCCACGCTCCGTCTTCAACAGTCCGTCGAAGTCCGAAAATAGGTCAAACTTGACCAAGGATCTCCCAAAACTTGGTCAGGGGCCAACAAGCCCCCAACACTCACCTGTGACCCGTCCCAAGTCAATCTAGTCTGACTATTTATTCTTTGAATGCCTCGATATTGGCTTGAGCTACTTCAACTTGCTACTGTGCTACAACCTCATGTTCAACGAATTATTGGATGATTGCATCGTTGATAGGTCCCTCCAGATGTTGTTCAGCTGCAGTGAGAACCTACTCTAGCTTTGCTCCTTGGAATTCTACCTATGTAAAAAATTGATAGGCCTTGTCTTGTATGGGTTGGAGCCTCTGAGTTACTTCCATAACTTTGCTCTAGATAATATGGATTTGCTGTTGTGCAGTGATTTTCTCTTGGGAGCGCTTCATTATTTCCACAGCTGACAGGGACTTCAACTGCGCTTGTATATTTTCGGCTTGATACTTCACCTCTTGTAGCTGCGAATCCAGTGCCTTCAATTTTGGGTTCTCTGTGAGTTGTTCATAGGTTTGGCCACTGTGATCGATAAGTTTCTTGCATTCCAAGGTAAGATCCTTTATCCTTTTAATTGCGCTTTGGGCAGTTTCTTCTCTGTGGTCTCTTACATCTTGTGAGGTCTCAGGTATAGTGCATAGCTCCAAATATGCTATGCGTTGTTGTAGCTGCTAGATGGCTTCTATGAGATGGTTCACCTACTGTGTAACTCGTTCTTCTGCCTTCATTTCTAAGACTGTCATAGAGCAAAGTTCTCTATTGACCGCTTCTTTTACTTCAAGTTGCTCCACAAGAAACTATTCCTTTTCTTGCTATAGTTGTGCTTATTCTTCATCAAAATTCGCTTGGAGAGAAATATTTTCCTGTTCTTCAGTACTTCATTGCTCTATGAGTACTCCTTGTACTTGTGTCAAATCCTAGGTGTCTTTCTCTATTTCTTCCTGTGCTCGTCGAAGGTGAGCTTCGACTGTATCGGCTAGGTGGTCGAGTTGAGCTGGATCATCTCCCAATTCTTCTTCTCCCAGCGTAGTGGATACTGCATGGCTGGACTGTAGGGCTTATTGTACCCCTCAGAGTTTAGTCTCAATTCAATCATACATATCCTCTTGCTTTGCGTCTTGTTTCTCTACTATTTCCAACGAAGCATCTTGTAGGGCTGCTATGAGGAAGTCGAAGTCATCGGAGGTGAGAACAGTCTGCATCTTGGTCATGGTGGCCTTCTATTTCTTCTAGGAGGAAGGTTTCAGAGGTGAACATTTCCTCTTCTTCAGAGGTTCAACCTCATATCCTTTCTTCTGTTTGACTTCTTTGTCATCTAACTCTTCACCATCACCTCCTTGCTTTGGTGATATGGGAGTAGTCTTCACGGAGTGCTGTCTATCTCTTGGACCTCTTTGGTCTTCTTTGTTCTGCTAGGTCCAAGTGTATCCTACGTAGTTTCTAGGGTGTCAATGTTATATATCTTTGCAGGATCTGATGGAATAAGGAGGTCCGCCGACCAGTCCTTGGTGATCTCTTCCAAGTCTTCCTCCACCAGCTTGTAGTAGGATTGAAGTTGTTGCTTGTGTTCATCGGTGCACGTTGTGATGTAAATAAAATTTTGATCTACACTGAACTTCATCAAAGGCCTGAACCGATGTAGAGTGTTCGGAGTCATGCAAGGATCAGAGTGTACGACTATCTTCAGCTAATTGTATTAGGTATGAAAACATCATTTGACTGCCACTATTTATTCATGTCACTTGAGTACCACAGTGTACTGAACTTTGCGGCCAATGGTTCAAAAGGATTTGTGTCTGGGAAGGTCATACCTTTCGACATCTCCCAAGAAATAAAAGCTATAAGGATCAAGATCCAACTGAAATGAAATTCATATCCTTGATCTTGTGATTCTCTGTAGTCGAGTTCCAACTGGTTCACTAGGTACTTCGCCCAGTTCATCTGAAGGCCTTCCACGCACTTTCCTGCGAGGTCGACTACAAAACTGGTGACTTGGGTAGGGAGATTCTTTCATACTAACTTCCCTGCAATCAATTGAGAGGTGAGTCACACTGCGCCACTCTGGATAGAAGCTACCTTGTAGCCTCACATTCCCTTCTCGACATCGCCATAAGTGTCCTTGATCTTTTGTGCTAGAGCGCGATCCATGGCATTTCCGAGGTAAAACTCATGTGGATTAGGTCCTTTCATACTTAACCCTGTGATTCGATTGATTAGCATCAGATCAAATGTTATACGATGGTTTACCCATAAATAGCCACCATGGTAACAAGACAACAATATCTTGACACATGCATTCACCTCTTGGTGTCTTCCAAAGTGAGGAATCATCATGACATTCAACAAGGTGGGCTGCACGAGGTTCATAGTCCACAACTGGGGGATTATCTTCAAATTGTTCCCCTTAGCTCTGGTTAGGTACTTATGTGGGGTGAGCATGTTATAGAATTTTCAATCTCCGAGGTTTAAGTCGCTAAACTTCAACGCTGCAATCTTATCTTGGTCTAATGGAACTACGTGTATCCCCTTTGGGAGGTACGTCATAACCAAGGTGTATTCAAAATATCTGGGCACACTGTCTCAATTTACTGCTCCGTTCAGAGGTGGTATATAGGCGGGTAATATGGTCGGGATCAATTTGGCATTTTCTAGATCATCCCTGTGCTTGGTTCACTTTTCATTAGATGGTCGGGATGGTCTGGTTCCACGAGCAGTGGATGGAGAGGCTAGTAGTCCTCTCGTTGAAAATGCCTCTACACCTATAGACATCGACATGACTCTTTCAGTCATGAGGTTGATCAAAAATTCTTCAACAACTTTCTCTACAGTGCTCAACTCGTCCGACATACACACTTAGGTTTAACAATATCAGGTTTAGGGAGTAACTTAGACATAGTAATGGGATAGAGAGAAAGAGCACGATAATCACTGTGAAAAATCAACTTAGTCCGTGGGATCAAATTCATGATTGGCAAAAGTGTTCTCGGTGCATGGCACGATGGGATAAATAGGTAACTCGACAACGGGTCACCTGCAACGGGTATGAGCCTTCATTAATGCTATTCTATCCATCATGTCATGGTCCCAACGGTCAGATAGCGAGATGTCTATCGATAAATGTATTTCTACCCGTTCGGAACGTTGGTCTAATGGTTATAATTTCCCCAACGACTATATTGCTTCGTCATGGTGAAGTGCCATGTGTTGTTGTTTTGATATCTTGTCGAAACTCTAATTTTGCAAAGTTTCTTTTTGTGAGTTTCCCTCTAGAACCTTTTGCAACTTGTCTATCTTATCTCTCTTCTTACTTATATTTCTATCCTTCTTCCCAGTGAGCTTCGTCTTGGTATGCCTTTTTCCATTCCGATTCGTACCTTCTTTTGGCATAGTTACTTCACACCGTTGAGTTTCTTTCCTAAGATTTGAGGGTGATCCTTCTTCTTTATTCAGAATAGGTACTTCAATCTTCTGTGGGTCTTCTAGTGTTCTTGCAACTTCGACATCTGGGTCTCTGGTGCTAAATAGATTTGATCTGTTATTTTGTTCTTCAATCAAGTGTGCGATCCTTCTAGTCATGAATTCTTTTAACTCTTGCTTCTGTTGTTCTAAAACTTCTTCTTCTTCTTGCCTTCTGGCCTGATCTCTTTCAATCCAATTTTTTCCCAGTAGCATGGTAAATAGGGCACTATTCTCAATAAATTTAATAATCTCAAAATCTTCCTCTGTCGAAGTTCCATTGGCATTCATAGGTATCCAAGTGAGCTTTCCACATAGGTTTATCAACTTTCCTTTGAATAGTCCCATTCCTCCTATTGAAGGAATCATAATAGGCCTCCCTATAGCTTCCCAAGTTCTCTCTGTCATGATATTCACCCATGCTTCTTCATCTAGAAAACAGTCAATGTTGAAGTCTCCTATTCTTGCTTCAAGGCATTCCTTTTCTTTGAAGATCTCTGATAATCTGACATGTCGGTGGTCATTCAGGGTTTCTTTCATCTGTAGAAATGCGTTCTCTGATTCTTTTTGGGATTCCATCATAATCTTAGTTTTTGGATATGTCCTAGGTTTTCTTGTCTCATGTTCATTCTCTTCAATCTTAGCAATCATTCTAGGGAAATCCAATACTTCTTGGTCCATATATTTACAACAAAGACAACTAGGTCTTCTCCCAGGGAATTCCTTAGCAAGATGTCCCAATTTTCTGCAACTGTAACAGAGGGTTAATCCTCTCTTTCTTTTAAATGATCTTGAGCCTTTCCTGCACTGCGCGCTAGGATCATGGTAGCTAACCTGCATCACAAAATTCATTTAGATCTACTTCGTAGATAAAACAGAGCATCACAACATTCACTTAGATCTAATGTATTTAAGAACTTAGCATAAAGAAATGGATCAAACCTAGCAGATTCAAGCACTAAGCACATTCACCTATATCATATCTAACATCTAGATTCATCATAAGCACAAAGCATAAATAGATCTATCTATCTATCTAGATCAAGAACTTAGAAAATAACACATAAATACACCAACATATTGCACAGAGCAGAGTAACACAGTATTTACGTGGTTCACCCCCACCCTGGGGTTACGTCCACCAAATCTTCTTCTTTATTAGCTTCGATCAGTCATCTACATGCACAGAGCCACAAAAACCCTACTCTGTATAAGGCGGGAGATCTGCACGCACCTCGCTAGATCCTCCTTCCCTGAGCTAGGTCTAGCACAAATCCTTTCATAGTATGTACACAAAGAACTACAGACGACTTGCACTCAACTGTGCAAGACTCACACAGTATGCACAAAGCCTTTTATAATCCACACTTGCACTTATCACTTCCGATCACATAGATCGAACTACTTCCTACATTGCCTAGCTTCTTATTTATACATTACAAAATAGGCCTAAACATGGGTAAACCCATGGGCCAACATCCCATTCCCATTACATAATCCCAAATCCAAAAAGGGACCCAAAAAGGGGCCGAGATCCTGCGATCTCTTCTTTGTCCTGCACTCCATCTTCAACAGGCTGTTGAAGTTCCAAAATAGGTCAAACTTGACCAAGGATCTCCCAAAACTTGGTCAGGGGCCAACAAGTGACAAAATTTTGTAATGGCACATATTGGAACGAAGAAACTAAGTTCCTCCAGTTGTGCCTTCACCACTTCAATCCTCCAAAAAGGAAAGATCACAAGTAGTAGGAGTCAATGAGGTTCTCCATATCAAGATAGGAAGATCTTGGGGGTTGAACACAATAAATTCATACTTTCAAGGAAAAAGGGATGTAGACTCAATATGAGGTGAAATTTCTCTAGAGTGTCTTTGCTCTCAATGATGAATCATGTTCAAGGATTTTATATGCATCAATTTATAGCATTCAAATGGAATTGAAGGGTCGATTCAGAGCGTGTCTAGTATATGGAAGGTGAAGGATCATGGATATTGTGACATGGCATGGAAACCCAACATATTTTTTAATTTTTGAGTAGAAAACCTGATGTATGTGGGTTGTAATGGAGAAACCTATGTATACATGAGTTTTCTAACCGTGGCTCGTGTATATGGAATTTTATTTTTATTTTTGAATCTAGAGTGAGAAAAAAGTAGAAATTAAGTCTGCATAGGGAAATGAAAGGCCATCAAAGCAAGATGCATAGAGTGTGGAAAAAGTTTCTATAACATAAGCATATCTTCATTTGTAGGGAATTTATTTTCAGTAAGAGGTTCTTCATCAATTTTTTCTTCAGTAGATTCTTGGGATAATTTTCTTATAAGATTCATCATATGCTTAACAACTTAATCAACAACGTTTTTCTCTTTCATCTATAAAAATGTCCTTGTTATGGAAAATGTCTCATCTCATGGTGCCATAATTCCATGATCTGAAATGACACTTCAATGGAGTTTCTAGATGAGCTCAAGGCTCATTGAAAATGGAAAGGGTATCTTCCCTCAATGGATTCGCTAGATAAACTTATATGAAGTTCATCAAAAGTGAAAAAGGGAAGTTCCCTCATATGGAGATTCTAGGCAAGCTATGGGTAAAGGCTTTGGGATAACTTGTCATCCAGGTTATGTTCAGAATGAATGAGAGTGGAGATATAACACAAAAATATATAGATATATTGAAAGAGAAATAATAATATAATAGAGATATATCGAAAATATAACCCGAGGAAAAGATATACAATAATACACAATTTCTATTAATGTGCGAAATGTACAGAACTGTAAAAATACAGAGTGAAAGACTCGCTAGAATGGTGGCAACTAATCTCTGAGAAGAGATGTGATGGCTACTTGCATTCGCAAGAAGATGGTTGTTACAATGAGGAACCAAAGGCCTTTTTAACAAAAGTAAAATCCAAAACCCTAACCCCATAATATGAAAAGCCAAAAGGTTTTTGGGCCTCGATGGGGGTATTTGATACGTCAACTTCCTAGGGGCATAACATTTGCATATGATCTTCGTTTGGGGTGCTCGATACACCGTTAGAAATTTATAACCAAGAAGAGCGAGTTTTGACTAGCCCAATTTAGTGCCTTTAAGAGTCACTTGGGTCCCAAATCCCCAAAAAACGTCGTTTAGGGCCTCAAAACGATCCCGAAAGTTTGGAACCCGAAAAACTGCCAAGATGGAAAAATGTTTTTCGAGCCTGTGGAATAGGTGGGTGGCTACCGATATCCACCTAGTTCAACTTTCCAAGTGTCTTTAAGGGTCAAAAGGATTCAAAATTCTCCCTGGAAATGGTACCAAAATGTTATCGTACATATTGTATCTTGGGGAAATACCAACCCAAACCATAAAGGTGTGACAACTATGGGAGTATTTACCCACAACCACCTTAGAAAAACACTCCCTTCACTTTAGTGATTACAAAAATAACCACAAGGGGGGAATACTGGGTGAACCTAGGGGGTTTGAGACAAAAAGTGATAAGATATGATAGGTTCCCCTATAGTTCAAGGTAAAATGTAGATATGAAGCTCGGGAAAGAGTCTTGTGGGAGGGTAATTGGTTGCCAAAGATGATGTACCTACAAAACAATGTTAGCCCTTCCTAGAACAAGGCAATAGATGATAATAGAAGCCTCAAATCAATGGGGATACAATAAGTAATATTTTTTTTCCCAAATTACAGAAGTATGCAAATATATATATCAACAATAAATGATAATAATAGCTGCAAATTTAAACACCCAAAATTAAGTACAAGATGCTGGAAACAAAGCTAGCAATGACTAGTTAAACTTCCAATGATTAAAGAAAGATTTTGATGGTGGTTAGGGGGATGTTATGTAGTGTTATAAACAATTTCTATAACAACCTAATGGCTATAGAAATAAATTTCTACAACAACAAATTCTAGCCACCAAAATTGATAATCAATCAACCCAAAAGATAGCCAACAACTAGTAGATTAATAATGGCAGCTTGCAAGTAGATTTTAGCGGTAGAATAATGAGTAAACAATATGTTTTAGATGAGTTTGTTGCAACCCTATTGGATGTAGAATCAATTTTTAACAAAAATAATAAATACTTTTCCAATTAAGATGACCCTAGGGTAGAATAAATCCTATAGCATGTAGAAAAAGATCCAATTTGAACAATTGCAATATCTCAAAAATTCACGTATACCTATGCAAAAATATACAATCTCCAATGAAATTAGATTAGTTCCTTATCAATTGGGTTAATGGATTCTCTTGTGTATGATCTAGGGATTGTTACTTCTCTAGGGGTGTAATCCTTTTTACTCCCTAGAGAAAACAAGACCTAGCAAGGTAAATCTATAAGAGTGTAAGCCCTTTTATTCCTTGTAGCAACCTTTGCTAAATAAATTCTTCAATGAAAAATAAATATAGATCTTGGTGGAGGGTGTATTCCCTTATACTCCTCCAAATATTTGGACAATTAACCTTGAAAGAATAAGAAAAAACACAATATGCAGAAAATTCCTTACCAATTTCAAGAGACAACATGAAAAATCCTTCTTTACCAAGAAGATTCCATCACATTTGCAAAGAGAAAATCATAAAGAGATAGAACCTTATCCCTCCTTCCAATAGACAAGTAAATAACATCCACAAAAAAACAAGAGAAAGATAGAGCAATTTCCCCAAGTAGGACGAAAATTTCATCCAAGATGTTAACACTAGAAGTCACCTTCAGATTGCATTGATGGTAAGCTCAGTACCCATCAATTTATATGTCACAATGAATGGATTTAGAGAGGTCAAATGGGCGTAGACTCAAGATAATATCGTTTTAACTCAGAAAATTGGACCAGCATGCAGTAATTTGTAGTAAGGTGAACAAGAGGAAGAATTGGTGAGGAGAATGTATATGGACATCAGGTCTTCCAGCAGCCTAAGGAGGAAAAACTTCAAACACAAGATCCTCTTGAATTCAAAGCTTCGGGAAATTGAAGTACATCATAACCGCATTGTAATCAAACATTCATCAAAATATAGCTTTAATAATCCATGTGAATCCTTCAGTTATGAAAACTTCAGTTTTAGAGGCAAATAAGATGAAGAGGAAAGATGAATTAGATTAAACAAGAAGTCTCAAATCAAAATACATAAATAGAGAACCATAGCTTCATCAAAACTTTACAATACAGGAGCCCTGCTCAACCATCGACCAGAAAAAAATATCATCAATACATCTTTATACATCGACTGAATACAACCACCCAAGGAGTGACCGATTCATGCATTCAAGAGTCAACATCTTAACCTTCTCTATAGACTTTGCACACAACCTTCTATTAGAAGTGAGCTTCAGATTAGTCGGTTACTATGTCTTCTCTGTTAGACTGTGTATGCAGTTCTTGTTGATACTGAGAGGGGGGTGAATTAGTATCAAGTACAATTTAAAACCCTTTTCAACTTATACTTAAAAAATTCAACTATATCCAATGAGAAATGAACAATAGTATAAGAGTTACACCAATACACCACAATACACCATGCACAATATATGAGAAATAATCAATAGTTATTGTTCAAGGGAAGTAATGACTTCCAAAGGTAGCTACAACTTCCAAATGTAAAGGGAAGGATAAAACTCCAAGAGGAAGATACAATACTCCAATATCAAGAGAGATTTGAACTCTCCATCCTTGCCCCTTCCTTCCA
>CBVK0100728973.1:0-11035 GCA_900067695.1 Picea abies
TACTCATAACCATGATCTGGCGTGCTCTCTAGCCATGATCATGCACATGTAGGAGATTTAGTTCCACAAATACCATGACAATCTCTCGGGCTCTATATCTCAAAAAACAAAAATGTAATGTTTGTTCTTGAGTGGAAACTAGGCCTTAACCAGTTTAAGCTTATCATGTTTGACCAAGTTTTGCTTGTTTATAATAATCAAGGGAAACCCTTCTTAAGGAACTAGCCTGCTTTAAAGGGCCCCTGAACTTAAGCCCCCTTTAGGTCCTACCTCTGCCAAATCTAGGCAGCCTTGTTGCATCCTAACAAATATCTAGGTTGTTTAGAACGCTTTGAACTCCCTTTAGATATGGATGGGGCTCGATCTAGAAGACCCCTCATATTTTCTTTATTTGATTCAAATATCTCTAATAACCTACTCACCTCTACTAACCCTTCAGTTTTCTCCAAACCATGGCTAGCATTACATATCCTCGCCACCTTTATTTTTTTCCACCAATGTAGAAAAGCCCTTATACACTACCAAATATGACCAATAAGAATCATCTAGACATTGAGATTCCTTTCCATAATTCATGAAGTTTAAACAAATATTTAAACACTTAAATTCTTGAGAGGAATTTTCACTAATGGAACCTCCACCCTATATCCCTTCATGTTTAACTCCTAGTCCTTTGACGAGCGAGGTTCAAGAGAAATAATACCTTCCTTTTGATCCTCATAAATAGAGCTAATACACCAGGATCAAAATATTTTCCCATCTTTGAATTCTTTTCCAATGATGAATCCTCCCCAATCCTCCCCACTAGCTACCTTTCTAAAATAGTTTTCTCCTTCTTTCAATAAACCATATGTAAGTCTTTCATAAGGCCTTGAGTTACCAAGTCTTTTCACCTCCATACCTTTTCATCAAATTTGAGAGAACAATCACTAATGAGATGTCCATAAGAATGACAACGAAAGGATCAAAAAGGGACACCAAAATAACCAATAGACTGAAAGTAATGCTTATTTTGCACCTCTAAGTTGATTTCTTCTACTAAGCCATCCTTTAAACCCCACCTCAACAAGGATAAAGGCTAGCATGCATGTGTTAAATCATTGGTAACTATCATATGATTCCAAGAAAGTATCGACACTATTTCCAATTGCTCTAAACATGTCCATTGACCAAAATTCTAGAGGAAACTCAAGCAACTTCATCTAAATAAGATGCATAGGGGATTTCTCCATCCAATTATCGAACTTAAGAACTCCACTTCTTCAGAGATAATGGATTATGATCCCACAACCAACACCTACCCAACACCTTCATGGAATCCTCTTCTAACATAAAAATAAAGATGAGACACCCTTCAACCAAAATATGATATGATGGGAGACAACCTAACAACGACTTCCACATTTCATCCATTCAAGTTGCAAGACTACTCTATAAAATATAATCACAAAAAATAGCCCCGTCAATGTTTTCTTTTGCATATCTATGATTCAGTGCATCTCAATATCCTCTCTTAAGACCAAATTAACATTTTTCTTCTTCTTCATCAAATTCTTCTAGTGTGATTGGTTTCAAAGGGTTTTGTTTGTAGAGCAACCCATGTTCAAGTTGGGAGGAGACACGTACAAAATCCGACCAACTAAGGGTTGGTGTGGCCCAAGGCGAGTGTGATCCTCAAGTGATTTTGATGGCCGGGTCATGATTTCTTAGCCAAAGGCTAGTCCCACAAGTCACGAACATGCTAGCAAACAAACAAAAAAAAGACATTTTTGTTTTTCTTAATGAATTCTTGTCCCCTCTTCCCTTGGTTAACATTTGTTGGATATTTTTGTTTAAAATTATCTTCCACCCTTGCTAAACCATTATTTACTTAGGGATCTCCATCCAAAACCCTTCTACCTCCTAACTCACTTAACGAGAAAACATCTAGAATGGGATTCCACTCCATCTGTCTTCCAAATTTTTTAACTAAATCCAAGTATAACACATCGTCCAACATGAGAGAAATAAATCCAGACTCACCTTTATTGTTAACTTCCAACGAAGACGAAGTAGTATTATCCCATCCCAAGGGTGCATTAGGTTACATCCGTCGCCATATTTGCCACATGAGCTTCCATGTTATGACTTTACTAAATCTAGATCCCAATCGTCAACAATGTCATAATTGTTCTTGATGATTGGCCTTCCCTCCTCGATAACACTACCTTGTGAGTGTGGGTAGATTGTAAGGTTTTTTTCCAACCCTCCCAATCCCCCACAAGGTCCAAAACCATTGACCATTTTTTATGGGATAAATCTCACAAGGATCTCATTGAATAAACAACAAGATCTCCCTAGAATCTGCCTATTGATCCTAGACAAAAAAGCTTAGATTTATATTGTTTTCTATACTCGAATAGATAGATTCAAAATCAACCTAAGACTAGTAGAAAGAGCATACCCTAATCTATAGGTTGTCCTTCGTATATCCGGACTCATGTAAATCTAAATTTCTTTCCACTTCTCTATTTGGTGTTAGAATCCAAACATTTGCATAATAAACACAAACCATTTAGGAGGAAAACCATTGATCTACTAGATTATCATAGATAACTTGCATCAAGCTCATACCTTTGATGATGATGCCATTCTCCCTTGACTCCTTTCTCCTTTCTCCTCCTCGACTTCTTGATCAGGCTAGGCACTTCTGATTTCTGGTTGTGATGGATAGGAATAACTCCTCTGCAAATGGACATCATAACAATACTCTTCATTTCTCCTCCCTTGCTCAAAACTTGCCTTTGTTATATAGATCCTTGGAGGAGGCTTAGGAGAGCTTCTAGATCTTCTAGAGACCACTAGAGACTAGAATGTTGTGAGTTCCTAAGCTCATGCCAAGAAGATACAACGCATCCCTCGATTATCTCTTCCTAACTCCACGAATCTAGTAGTTTTGACAGTTCATGGCTTGTTGCACTACTGTTGATGTGCGATGATGTCGCCTGTTGTACCATATTAAACTGCAATGACCTCCAAAAAAGTCTCAAATCTCAAGCAAGGCATGTACTTTAACTTTCATCTTCTTGTGAACTCTAGTCTGGCCTGTAGAGTGGAAATTAAGGCTATAACACCATTGACTCCTCTAGAGCCTTAGTAGAAAAGGCCCCCCTAGAGAATATAGGACCTCAAAAAATCATCCCCAAAATCAGCTTACTCCTCATCCATTGCCATATTCAAAAACCCTAGATCTAGATCTTATCCATTTTCATAATAATTAAAACTTAATAGTTAGTATAATAAATTGAATTTAAACATGTTAGTAAATCATATTATTCAAATGAATTAAGAGTATTGATCCAAAATGAGCATTAAAAATTTATGGAGCCTAGATCCATCTTTACCGAATCTATCAATCATAGAAAGGGATCACATTTATTGAGGTGTAAATTGTTTTATTATTTAATTCCATGTCATGTACTAATTCCTTTATATTAAATGATCAAAAAAGTTACTCAAGAAATTTGATCCCTGTGCTGTGCTTTATAGCTGGTTTAAGATGGATCTACATTCATATAAGTTTTTATGCCAAATACATGTGTCTCTATGTACTTAATAAATCCTTGAATGTAAGAATGTAGTCAATAAATCATCTTTGTTATTTTATTATTTTTAAATATAAAGTCAAATAAGATGTTGTACAATGCAAGATCAGCTAGATGTTGTAAGGAAATGTAAGTCCACTATGAAGAAGATGTTATCTAAAGTTACATGATAAAAAAATAATTAAATAACAAATAAATAACTACATAGTGATAACATATAAAAAAAATAAATCAACCTAGAAACTCAAATCTCAAGCACTCAGAGGGATAATAACACAGATCTTCATACAAATCTACACATAATATAACATGTAATCTCTTAACCCCTCATACAAATCTACACATAATATAACATATAATCTCTTAACCCTTAATAAATATCCATATCCTCGACAATTAAAGACTTGAAGATAGAATTTGTCGAGCAAATTGTTTCATGGATCAATTTTCTTGGCAATTACGATTAAAAAAAATTGTATAACCAACAATTTTTTTTTGTTGTTGTTAAAATGGGGAGAACAAGCAGAAACTTGAAAGGCTTTTCAATTTTGAAATTCTTTTTCAACCCTAAGATTCAAAATATACCAGACAGATTTTGTGATCTAGATTGTTCATCTTCCTGAATGGAAAGTTGTTGACCGTACCTTTAAAAGGTGGGCACTGTATATATAACTAGCACAGTCACATAATTGTGACTTATTAACGCCAAAAGGCATATTTATTTGTTAAGAACGCAATTGAGTCGTCATGAAGAACGCAGTGGAGCCGTCATTGTAACACCCCTTTCGCTCAGCTACCCAGGGTTACTATAACACTACTTGATAAATAACCCAAAAAATCTGTAGTGCACCTTGGCTACCGTGTAGGTGTTACTACGCGGAATAACACATTCTCATTCATAATTAATCGCATGCATTTAAGCAATGAAATACATTTAAGCTCAGAGTAATCATAAGAATCATTTTTAACATAAATAATCCATGGCAAATACATTAATCCAAATGCACAGCAGAATGCATGATCATTATAATACACAAAGATACAAAACATATTTAAAGCATCATCTGGTACTTATCTGTAAAAACAATGGTAGATTCCACCAACCAAGTGCAGGCCTTCCACGAACCTCCCAGACTTAGACCACACTGCTCATCAGCTCAGCAGTGGATCACCCCCGAGCTGGGACTAAGCTCCACCCCAAGGCAAGGAATCCTAACTAGGCTGAGGTTACAGGGAAAACAACACTTAGAATCTGGAAGGATTCTTCCCAGGATGCCATCTTACGCCCACTACTACCAGACTCTCATTCCCCACATGCTTGTTCCGCCCGGGAGTATACACCTTCACAAGCACAGTCCATCGGTGCTAACCTCCCTCTCTGGGTCTCGGCAACAGGCCGGATCAGGAAGTCTCAGAGCCTGAAGCTGGTGTTGGACACTCTCTGGAAGAAACCTCTTCCAACAACATCCACCTCCCTCCCTAGAGAGAGATCACACACAGGCTCAATTACCACCTGCACTGGATAGCAATTCACGCGCAATCCATCTCTGCATGACCACTGTTGTCAACCGAGAATACAGACTCCGACCTCTCCAACAAGCTCCCCCATGGCGGCAAGGTCTCACAGTGTTTCTTTTCGAAATCACCTGAGAAGCAATTTTCCCCGTAGAGAATTACACAGACTCCCCTTACAGAATGGCAGGTCCCCCCCTTTCCCATCCGCCAACCCAGGATAGACTCTCGCTCAGGTTGTCGGGGATGCGTGACAAACAATCCACGCAAGGTTCAACGTAGGTTCGAACTGTTCAGACATGGGGTGTACGAGGGTTTCTCTGCAGGAGTCAGACCCGTTCTCTTCTGGCAGTCCATGAGTTGAATGGAGGAGGAACCCCCAACACGGCTCATCTCGGCCTTTTATTGCATGCGCCAGGGTTGACACTTGTCACCCATGCGACTGCATGCGTTCCTTCAACATGTGTGCCTCCCACCATTTGGAAAATCACATGTCCTTCCAAAAAGGACTTAGGTTAAAACATATAATGCACATATCTTTTGGAATAATATTAAAATATTATTCCCAAGGATTAAGCCCCCTAGGCTCAACACTTAACCCCTTTCCCACCTTCCAGCCCCTAATTCCTTGCCCACTCTGTGGATGCTTAGTCCCCCTTCACTCATTCATCCTGGTCGGTCTGCACATGGCGATGTTTATATTTTATTAATTGTTCTGCGTGATTACATATACAACAGCAGGCTCCTGGCCTTCAACACTCAGGCTCCCTGACCTAACAACAAATAAGCCTCCAGCTTATACAAACTTGGCTCACCAGCCTATAAAACATAATTACAATTCCTTTCAAAACATGGTTTACAACGGGGCTCGACCTTGGGGACACTACAATTGTTGAAGAACGCAGTTGAGCTGTCATGAAGAACGCAGTGGAACCATCGTTGAAGAACGCAGTTGAGCCGCCTCATCATTGAGTCATCGTAAAGAATGCAACAGGTGAAGAAATTCGTGGTTAATAATCCAAAAGTGGTAATGTTAAACGTTAATCATTTAAATGTGGCAATCACATTGCTATAGTAATTTCTTAATATGATTAGGTAAATGTTAAAAAGTAAACATGTTAAAGGATGCATTCAAAAATACAAGGAGATTATGAAGAGTAAATCACATTCATTGATTTGGGAGGACGACTAAGAATATTTCAGCATCTTTAATTGTTAGCCATCAAATTAAAATTTTAGATTAAAAGATGATTAATTGTGTCCATTACCAATAAGTATACACCTTTAGCATAAAAATTCTCATATCTATACCATTTAAATCCATATCAATTGGATAAAATCTATCAGTTTTACGGATATTTATACAATTCAGTATGCCCATCCCATCCCATCCCAACAATGCCAGTGATACCACAGCATAAACATAAACATGATTGAAATTTATAATTGGTATTTTGTTGAAGAGAAAAGTCCAAATAGAGAGAAGTTGATTAAAATATTCAATTATGTAATCAGTTTTACAAGCATAAACATAAACATGATTAAAATTTATAATTGGTACATAGAAATTGATTAAAATATTTAAATATGTAATCAGTTTTATAATATTATTAAAAAAAGGTAATAGTAAATAGTAAATATAATGTTGTTTGTGGGTTTTTCAAAATTTTTGTATTCATGTTGTATATATACTCTATATCTTTTAAATGTGAACTTAAACTTCTTGAAAATTTCGAAAACAAAAATAATAATTATACTAATTCAAATTCAAAATGCATATTATAAAAATAATCAAAATAATATGATTAGAAATGCATATTTTAAGAATAATCAAAATAATATGATTGCAAGCAATTTAGAGTAACGGGTTGCATGATTCCATTTAACCGACACACCCTTATCCACTTCAACATAACTTATGTACAAATATATATACCTGTCAAAGATTTCCATATCTTGACGTATTATCCTACAGCTTTCTTCCTATTCATTGAGTAGTTTGGAAGGGCAAGTATTGAGTAGTGTGAATTGACAATAATGGCGAAACCTTTTTCTGACATAGAAATGGATACAAAAGTTCATGAATTAACGGGAAAAGTACGTCTCGCTCGTCAAAAGTTGGAGAAATCTTTGTTTTTTAAAAAATTTATGAAACAAATGCAGAAACCAGAAATGGTTTCCCACATAAACAGGGTGATAGGCACAAACTCCCATCATTCAGAATTACAAGTAGTTCTCTATGGTCTTGGATCGCTAGAGCCTAACAAGAAACTTGTGAGTGGTGAATTTTATGCAGAGCGTCATTACATTCAGTTAGGTTTTGCCATTTTACTAAGGGAGAAATTTAAATGGGTTAATGATATCGTTGTGTACGATCCAGTTCATTCTCCATTGGATGAAATGGTCCTAAATTCCCTCGACTGCACTTGTCTCTCTATCAACGAAAATTGCAAACGGACTGTTGACAGACCAACCCTATTTTTCATGCCTCACATGCCATATTATCTCACCGAAAATGTATTGAAGGCAAACAGCACTCCTGCCCAGTTAAATAAGATTATCATATTAGGTAACAGTTACAGCAAATTAATGCCAGATTATTTTCGTGATCAACTTCAGACCATTTTCAACGGCACTCATACACAGCATGAATTTCCTCTGCGAGCATCAGATAAATTAACTGATATTGAGAAAGTTTTGGATCCCGACCCAGTGATTAGTTCTGCATTTGTTAAACTAAGTTGGCAATTCTTCGTAGCTCGATTGAGCGATGGCTCTTCGTCGAGCTCGGTGTGAGCGATCTAAAACAATTCTAAATTTGCGGTAGCCTATCCAGTGACTTTTCCGTTATTGGCAAGGCGAAGTCAACTGCTTGAGCTTTGTATTATCCTTAAGTGTTATTAATTCATTTATTTCAAGTGTTATTAATTCCTATCAATAATCATATGTCTAATATTCAAACATAGTAATATTGGCATTTTCTAAAAGAATATCCATGAAATGTATCATTCCTCCATTTACCACTCGGAAACTCTTCCGCTACATCAACGACTGTTTTTTTAAATTATTCCTTCACCACTCGGAAACTCTTCGGCTACATCAACGATTTTTTTTTTTTTTTTTAATTATTCCTTTGCAATTTTATAACATTTTTTGAATTACAATTTTATAACCATTTTTTTTAATAAACATTTTTTAATAATTCGTTTACAATTTTATAACAGTTAGAACGATAAAATTTTAAACCACAATAAATCTCTCTTGATTGTGAACGATGTTACAAACGAGGGCAATGACGTGATTGAATAACGTGAGGGCAATGACGTCATTCAATAACGTGAGGGAAATGGCGTCACTTGCTGGTAAATGACGTCACTAACTGGTAAATGACGCCATTGACTGTAAAATGAACCAGTGATACATGGAGACGGAGTAGGTTAATTCAGGAGCAATCTTTACTTCATAAATATGTTTTTTAGGTAAAAAAAAAAGGGTTTGAATTAGGTGAGGTTTTTAAGGATACTTTGATTTTTATAAAGATCAAAGTTTTATGTATTTCAGATTTTTACTTTGGAGTTTTGTTTCATTTTAAAAATTAATTTAGATGTTCAGAAAATCCAAAAATCCATTAAAATTCTAAATTAGTTTAAAATTTAAAAACATCTGCCAAAAAACTTACTAGAAAAATAAATCTAAAAAAAAAATAATAATAATAAAAAGAAAAGATTGCTCCAAAGTTAACCCACTCCATGAATAGCCAAAAAAAAATAAAAAGTAACAGATAGGACACCTGATTCGCCAAATAAAACAGTGATCAACGCAAAGGTATCCACAAGAATCGAAGAGAGTAGTGATGCATAGTAATACAAAGGTAATTACGTGATTTGTATCAGAATTAGTGATAGATTGGGATTAAAACTCACACCGATTAACTGCTCTACTATCCGGGACTAAAGGCTTGCAAATGTAGAATAAATTAGAATGAATAAGTGGCACCACTACATTTAGAATGATGTAGAGTGGATTTAGTGGCATTACTCCATTTAGTGGCAACATACGGCAGGAATGTATTACGGGTTGCGGAAAAGATTATATAATGGCATTGGGTGGGTCAAACTTCCACTACCTCAACGCAGTTCTTCTCGATCTGAACTGGCCAAGATATCAGCGATCAATAATTTGTATGGTAAATCAATAATATTGGCATATTTAAAGCCGAGTCGTTCCTTGTGGAAGCCCTTCAGCTGATTTTGTAAGTTGTTTCGACATTCGCTGCATTTGAACAAAATTTCATTTTGCTTTGTATTTTTACAGAAGTTGTTTTGTTCTTTGCTTTCTTTGCAGGCACAGAGAATCGAGGAAGTATATGTGTTAGTGGGGTTTCTTTTATTTGTTAAATATTTTTGCTACATGTTTTGAAATTCACCGAAGTCTGGCCAGATTTAGCTGAAGCATCCATCTTGTAGCTTCCATCTTGTAGAATAAAATTTGGTACAGAATATGCTTTAATGGCTTCGAGGCCTTTGAATTTGCCCCCTGGATTTAGATTTCGTCCCACGGACAAAGAACTAGTAGATTTTTTGAAACGCAAAGTTCGTGGTTCGATCGAGATGGAGCATGACATTATTACCGAGGTTGATATTTGCAAGTGTGAGCCGTGGGACTTGCCTCGTAAGTTATATGATCTTAGTTGTTATTTGTGAATTGTGTTCTGAAAAATTAGTGATTTGAACCCTGTGCGCAGCTGAAGATCTATAGGGGTTAAGATTGATGAGTATTTTTTTTCAAAAGCTTGAAATTACTGTTTAATAATTATCTAAGTAGAATCCCCATTCTCTCCCTGTCCTAAAATTTTCAGAATTTCCAGTTTGTCATAACATTTATTGAGGTATGCAGAGAAAGGCCTTCTGACTGGAAGAAATCAGGAGTGGTATTTTTTCCGCCGGAGGAACAGGAAGTATACAAATGGCACAACAATACAGAGGGCCTCGGAAGCGGGTTACTCGAAGGATATGGGAAAAAACGATGAAATTATGAGCTCTGATATGCAGCCAATTGGAAAGCGAGAAAGCCTTACATTTTACATAGGCCGTCCCCATAGAGCTTCTCAAACGGAGTGGCGTATGCATGAATATCATCTCGTCGAGGAGGAATGTGGAGCCTTAGCTTCGCAGGTACTTGAACCTATGGCTTATGTAAAATGTTTAATCTCGATTTCGAGTGGCATAGATTTGATTCAGAAGAAAAAAAAATTAACCAGTTCGCTATGCTAGAATCAATAGGTGTGAAGGGCAGGTAAAAATGTTAAGGGCAGGTAAAAACAATTCATCTGCTGTTTTCTGTAATTATTTGGTATATAAAAATAATTCTGTCTTCCTTGAACCAATGTAAGGATAAAAGTAATACTTCATAAAATTCACAAGTTCATAGAACAACTGTATTATTTTTGGATCTCACGTACCTCGATGCATTCGAGGTAAGGTTGTACCTCGATGCATTTGAGGTAAGGTTTGTAAAGGAGTCGGTTAATTGGGGAGCAATCTTTATTTTTGAGTTACTTTATTTTGGAGGTTTTTCAATGGTTTTTAAATTTTTTGTCAATCTAGAATTGTTATGGATTTTTTGAGTATTTGAGTTGGTTTAAAATGGGGCATAATTATTGGGAGGTTTTTCAAGGATTTGCTTTTAAATTTCTGATCAATCTAGAATTCTGATCGATTTTCTGAGCATTTGAGTTGGTTTAAAATGAGACATAACCCTTAGAGTAAGGTTCTGAAATACATGAAACATTGATCTATGTGAAACTCAGCTTACCCCTGAAAATTTAACCTAATTCAAACCCCCATTATTTTTACTGAAAAACATTTTTTTTGTTTGTTTGTTTTTTTTTTTTTTTTTTTTACTAAATAAGTTTGACTGAATGTAAAATGCACAGGATG
>CBVK0100728974.1:0-15254 GCA_900067695.1 Picea abies
ATATCAGGTTGAATGTCTACCCGATATTGTCCGAACATAAACACTTTCTCTCAACGAGGGAGACATTCTTCATCATGCCAGATTTTGTCTCAAGTATAAAAACTTCACCTTAGACTCGTGACACTTGTCTATTAGTCTTCGGAGTTGTCTCTCCCACCTGAACTAAGAGGAAACTCCTTTTGCAACTCTCCCTTTGAGCCAATTGACTCTCTCTGATATCAGGCTCAGTCTGGGTCCGCATGTGATAGCATCTAGCATATTGAGTGTTTATCATTCCTTGTCAAATAACCATGACTAGGACAAAGACTACACCAGGGTCGTTCACCACAGGTACACCCATGTGAGTCAATGTCAGCCTAATGCTAACTAACACGTGGAAAGCACCTCAAGTCCATATTATTCCTTGTCATGATCAAGGAAGGAATACATATAGACCCATTTACCACAAGTACACCTTTGTGCTAAATGTATCTTATCTCCCTTGTTATGCAACCCAATCTAGGAGATGGTTCACCTGATTCTTACTCGGGACATTCACTACAGGTACACCCCTGTGGGTGAAATTCTACCCGATGTTTCCACACACTGGAGGAACACTAGCACATCAAATCTTTCTTACTTTGAAGACTACGCTTGGGCCATTCACCACTCGTCAAATCACCATGAACAATCCTAGGAGAATATATGCTCGATCTTGAAACATCAACACTCCCTCTTAGCTAGGGAGGTATCTTTCCGTGATGTCTTCACCTAGTAGTCCACTGACTACTCTATAATCAACTAGTAGCACACAACTACTACCATTCAATTAGCACCTCAAATCATTTGTTACTGTCTCTGCGATCAAGCAACACACAACTCCAAGTGATCTGGTAGTCTCCATGACAATCAGCTAGTAGCACACAACTACTACAATGCCATCCAATAGAACACGACTATGTTGATCCATAATAGTACACAACTACTATCCAGAGACACACAGTCTCCATGAGTGGTACACAACCACCATAGTAGTACACAACTGTTGTCCAGAGACACATAGTCTCTTTCAGTGGTACACAACCACCATAGTAGCAAAAGGTTTGTCACACATGGCACTCCCATGTAGACTTCTAGAGGCTACTCCCTCTAGAAAAACTAGGGTGAAATCCCCATAGTGTGTGAGATCAAGGTCAACTCCCTTGATGTGCCCTCATGTGCTCTTCATAAGGGACATGTCCTCATGTGCTCTCCACAAGGGACATTGGGATATAATCCCAAACCCACTTATCCATCTCGGATAAGTGTCCTCCCAGATCAACTCAACTTAGTCATAGAGGAGTACAATCTGGAGAATGTCTTAGGAAGTTGGAAACGTTAACGCCCCCTCTCAGCGAGGGAGGCATTCTTTGTCACGCCAGGTCTGTCACAAAAGTACTTGAACTTCGTCCTGGTAAGGCGTTTGGTAAGAACATCAACAACCTATTCATCTGTAGTAAGGTACTGCACCAGTACTACCTTCCTCTGCACCATGTCACATATGTAGTTTATATACATAAGACTTGAGCTAGCTCATCCTACAAGGGGTGGCTAGTACCTTAGGGATGATAATGCTAAGTCATCTTGGACCATACTTGACATTTCGAGGTTCCCTCACGAAACCAATGTCTAAGATATATTGAGGTTCCCTCATGGAACCAATGTCTCACAAGACATATTAAGGTTCCCTCATAAAATCAATGTCTTGGTTCTTTCATCTGACCATCTGAGGCACGTCAAGATAAATTCTACATTCCCCCCTATTAGTCCACACAAGACCCTCTAGGGAGAATGTCTCATCATGTAATCATATCAACATTCCCTCTTAACAAGGGAATACATTCACATCAATAGAGTGGTTCACCAACTAGCCAACTGGCCGATGATAAATATCTATCAAATGCCTTGAATGTCAACAATATGCTTTCCTGTGTGTTGAATCCTGCCTGCTTCATCTGCACCATGTCTTGGATGAAATCCTACAAGAATCCTCTAAAGCCTCATTGTTTACACTACTCATGTCACTGGCTGCAATATATTATTTCTCTGTAGTACTGAGTGCTATAGAAGTATGCTTACACAAATCCTGATTGATCTCGAGCTGAAGCAACACTGTCTGGTTCTCTTTCTATCAACTACACTCTCTTCCTTGTCAGAACTGTATATCTTTGCAGCCTCTCTTCATCTCCTGAGACATATCCAATTGTACCACACTGGTACACCTTCTTTGCTGCAATTTAGTCTGCTCAAATTATGAGTTGGCTCAGGGTGTTGATTGCAAAGCACTATCTAGCTCTTTTCTTGAGAGTAGGTCCTCCACTCTCTCTACAACTACTTCCTATGGGATTCTACCACTGCTAAAAACTAATACTGAGAGTAGCTTCTCTACTCTGTCAGCAACTGCCCTCCTCTAGGGCTGCCCTATGTTGAATTGGATCCTCCAATCTCTCTCTACAATTGCTTCCTCTGAAACTTCTCTATCTGGAGCTAAGTGTGGCTCAATAACTGCTCCCTCTAGAGTTGGAGGTGACTCCTCCTCTGTCTCTTCTATTTCGCATGGTCTCTTCCTGGGAGGTACATTGCTCCTAGAGACTACTTGTCTCTAAGCATCATTTCCAGTGATATCACTCCATGACATCATGTTAGAAGGTCTTTCCCTCAATATCTGATTCTTTTCATGAGCTAGATGACTCCCCTTGAGTCTTGACTCCCTCTGAGTTAGAATTCAAAATAGATCACACTACCTGCCATGTGATCTCACTGTCCACTAACCAGGTCCCCCTTTTGGAGACTACACCAGAAAGAGAGAAGATCAAGCAGACTGATCTCCTTTTCTCTTTCATTTCTTTCACACTGGCAATATTGATGACATGCATAACATTATTGAGCACCCATACCAAGGAAAGTGGCTCAAATACAATAAGACATCTTTCGAGCTCTCGTACCAGGGAAAATGGTCTTTTAAAGAAATAAGGGTTCTCGTATCAGGGATAATGACCCTTGTTGCAAGTTATCTTGCTACCCAATGCCTACTATGGTCACTTTTGTCATATTAAGTCTTGACTACTTAAAATATTACATCGTTGTCCAACACTGGAACAACACCATCCACTATTTCAATATCAATTTCGAAAGGAATTTTTTTTTTGCAAGAGAGAAAAGGCTTTCCATTACTTTTGGCAATGAGGAGAACAACTAAAACTCTTCCTCTTTTATGTCATACTTCTCCTCATTAAACCACTTGCTCCAAAATAAAATATCCTAACGATACATATCCTTAGTTTCTTCAACATGTTTTTCTTATGTGATTAGGCATGTGTTGTGGATATTAGGGTTTCCAAAACTTATTATGCTCCATGCCAATTCTTCTATCTGGATACATAATACCTCCCATAGGAGAAAACAATGTCGTGCCTGTGCAAAAAGCCCCATCAACATCCATAAACTCATAGCCTTTCTATGCTTGGTTTCCACCATGAACTCGCAGGTAAGATGTTGAAAAAGTACATGCTCTAATGGTTGCAACACAACATACTTGTCCAGTAGTCTCCTGGCGCAAATGATCAATGGTTAAATACATATAGGAAAAATGCTTGTCCATGTATGGTACCTAAGGTCTGTCTCAAAACCAAAGCATTCAAAAACCTTAACAATATAAGCTAGCATCGCAATCTTTGCTATATCAGCTCAAAACATAGCTTCTCCTCTTGAGGGATGGGATCAACTCCCACGATGAGCACAACTGCACCGTCACCTAAGAGATCTTGGTCGACCATACTATCGAGGTGGGTGTCATAGGGGCCAAGGAAGGTAACAACTGTGATTCCAATGCAGACGACCAGAACTCGAGCTCACCAATTGTTCTTGCTTTAGCCAGGCAAAGAAATATGCCTCTAGAAAAGAAAACCTATTGGTACATCATGACTCTCTTAATGTTGGGGCAGAGGCCAAGAAGCTTTGCCAACTGATAATCAACTCTGGGCATGTCGACTCCACTAGTAGTGCAAAAAATGACATGAGTAATCTTTGAATTGGGCTGCCCCCACTCCTTGATGTCCTTGGATGTCGCTTATTTTCCAAGCCTGGACAGCTGCACCAATACCATGTCTTGTCGTTCATTCAACGATGGTGCCATGTACTCGCACACACTAGGATTCAATTTCCTGCAAGTATGTTGGTAATGGTGGGTTATTAACAAAGCATCCATCATTGTCGTTGATGATTAAATCATCCCATGACCATTCAGTTGCATCCAAATCCATGTCCAACCGTTCAAATGTTGTGGAATTACTATACCAATCTACATGTAGCGAACTAGTGAATACATGATCCCAATCTACTTCAAAAAATCATGATGTTCCATTTCCAACTTCCATTTACCTGGGCCCTCCGGTTAGAGAGTCAAGCCCAATCCTGCTCTAATACCATGTTGAATTTTTATGTGATATTGATGTATGATCAATGTATTATTACAATGATGAGTGTTCCATATATAGAGAACATATGGTGACCATCCATAAAAAGATGCGCCCCTTGGATAATAAATAACTACTTATTTATTATATATATTTATACCGTGTATTATAAATATCATTTCATATGTGTGTGTGTGTGTGTGTGTGGAAGAATGTCTTCCCGATGTTGTCCAAACATCAACACCCAAATCATTGAGAAGAACATATAATTAAGACAATGTGATACAAGTCATCATTCACTTAACCAGAGGTATGTGTAAGCCAATATGAAGAAGAGGTGCTCTAAGGTAGAGCCAAGAAACTCGATCATAGGCTTTTGATATATTGAGATTTATAATTGCAGTTGGTAGTCTAGTTGTTTTTATTGAATGGACACCCTCACAAGCCGTACCAATTTCTTCATGTATAAGTACTCCCTTAAGGAAGTCAAATTCTTCTTCTGAAACAACTTTGGACAGAATCAATTTGATCCCGACTGCAAAAATATTTTCTATGATCTTGTATAAAGAAATTGGTCTGAAATCATTATAAGATATAGGTCCATAGTCCACCTTATGAATAAGAGCAATGAATGTAGCATTGAAATTGGAAGGAATTTTGTCGGTGCATTAAACTTCCTCCACTACCCGGAGTAAGTCATCACCCAAGACTTCAAATAAGTCCTCAAAAAACTCAGTTGTCCAACCATACCAACCATAACTCTCGTCTCTTTTAAAGGAGGAAATGACCCCCAATAATTCTTCCCTCATGAAAACACTGCAAAGGATTTGATTGTCCTCTTCCTCAATGAGATTTGGAAAATAATTGATCATTTTAAGCATCTCCACAAACCTTACCTAATCTAGCTTCTTAAAAATATTATTAAAATGATAAACCCCCATCGAGGCCAAGTCCAAGAAACATATTACCATATTTCCATTGTTGTCTTCCAAATCCAAATTGTATCAACATGCTTCCTATGATTTGCAAAATTTTGGAAGAATTTCATATTTTGATCTCCTACTTCGATCCATAGAGCTCAAATGTTGATCTACCACTCCTTTGCTTGTTCAAGTAATAATTTGGATCGATGAGTCATGTTTTATGGTTGGCTAGAAGACTTGGAGGAATCTGGCTGTAAAGTCGTCGGGACCAGGAGCTTTATCGGAGTCCATGCTGTCCAAAGCCAATTTAATTTCCTTTAACGTGACCAGTTCTATGAGATGCTGATTGGATCTTGGACGGACGAAGGAAGGGATCAGGTGGATTCCGCTAGTAGAGTCCTCAATATAAATACCTTTAAAGTGGAGGTGGGCAGCTTGCTTGATACTTTCAAAATCATTTACAATCTGATTCTCGCTGTGGATTTCTTTTACGAAATTGAATTTTTTATGGCTTCTGCTTGCTTGTGAAAAAATTTTGTGTTCTTATCCCCAACTTTTAACCAAAGGCTACAGGATTTTTGTCGCCAATAATCTTCTTCCTCTCTGCAGGTTGTATGGAGCTTTCTATGCAAGGTTGTTTCTTTCTCCATGCTATTTGGGTTTGGATTTCCTTCTTCCATAGATAGTTGATGACTTTCCAGCTGTTGTTGGGCTTCTACTATTTGGGCTGCAGGAGATTTTAAGGATTTTGCCCAGTCTTTGAGAGCTCGCTTCATTCTTTGGAGTTGTTCTTCCCACACAAAAAAGGGAGAACCTATGACAGGAATCTGCCATACTCGATTGACCAAATCATGGAAATCCGCATGCTAGATCTAGGAGGAGCTGAAGCGAAAGGGGATAGGACCCAGAGAAGAATCTTTGGTAAATTCTAGAAGGATTGGCTTATGATCGGAGGCGTTGAAGGGGAGAATTTTGGAGGCCACATTGAGGTCTAAGAGGAGGAAGGAGCTCTAGATCAAGAATCTGTCCAGCCTTGTTGTTATGTGCCCTCGGCTAGCTCTTTTATTAGACCAAGTGTATTTGCCTCTGGGGGGTTTTATATCTTCCAGATCCCAATCAAGAATGATATCTTCAGCCCATTCTCGATAGGGGTCTCTTACGATGGAACCCCCTTTTTTTTCTCCAAGGGTTAAAGTAACATTGAGGTCTCCGACAAAAATAATGTTCTCCAATTGATGGTTGGTAAGGAACTCTTTCAAAATTTTCCAACAATTTTTTTTCCAGAGGGAAGAACAGGAACATAAATATTAAATAAACAGATGTGAATACCTGACTCCTTATGAATAGGCTTGGTGAGGATATAGTGGGTACAATGCACAGTATTCAGAAGAATTAAGGTGGAGGAGTTCCACAATGAGCCAATTCTTCCGGAGGCTCCTCGTGGGTTGACCGCTACTCCTGCTCCTTTGTTCCAATATGTTGCATTTGTTTGGAGAAATTTTGATTCCTCCATTTTAGTCTCCTGGACAAGTAGAATATCTGGGTTTGAGATTCAGAGTAAGTCTTTCATAGATTCTTTTTTGTTTTGGCTTCCTAACCCCCTACAATTCCATGAGACTATCTTCATTACTTGCTTTTTGGATTGGAAGGCATCCTTTGAGAGGGTTGCCCTTGATTCCTTGTGCTTCTGGAATTTAGTATTGTTTCCAGAGTTTGCTGAGTTCCTTGGAGTTTATCTTTGTATGTCTCCCTTTCTCGTCTTTCTTTTGTCATTTTCCTTCCTCTGGTGGTTGGTTTTGAGGAGTCTTGAGTTAGCCCTGTTTCTGCTTCACCCTCGGCTTCTTCTGATGTCTCCCCCTCTATCCCTGAAAGATGGGTTTCCGGGATTTCTCCTAGTTCTAACTGTGGAGGTGGTTCCTTATTAGCTTGGGTTGTCGTTTCTGGGTTATTTAGCTTTTCTGCTTTATTTTTAGATGTAGGTGATTCATTCTCTTTTCCTCCAGGCACCTCAAAGCTATTACCCATTTCATTTTGACCTCTAAGGATTTTTCTTTCCTTTTTGGAGTTAGGGTTGGGGTTTGCCTTGGATCTTTTTGCTTGCCGCCATCCTTCTCCTAAGTCTTTCTCTTGTTGTGTTACCTGAGTTTTTGGGCAATGCTTTTGGAAATGCCCATATTCATGGAAGCTTCGACACTTAAATGGTAGTTGCTCGTAGTCCAATTTTTGATAATGCTGCCAATCGTCGATGGTTAACTTGATTTCTTCATGTAGTCCAACTTCCAAATCTACTTCTATGCAGATCTGAGCACAAGAGTACTGCCCTTTTGGATCATCTTTATCAATAAATGTACCAAACCTGTTACCTATAGTTTGCAAGGAGGAGGTGTTCCAACAATGAATTGGCAGGTTGGGTAGGCGAACCCAACCTGTCTCCGCCTTTGGAACGTCCACTTCAGGATCAAAGTCAAGAGTCCAACGGTTTAAGTAGAGCCCTTGTGGTCCCATGAAGTAAGGCCCACTCCTAAAAATCAAGTCTCGGTCCTCTTTGGAGATGAATTCAAACAAGAAGAACCCTCTTCCGACTGCATAGTTGGTGACACTGTTTAAGATCAGTGGTCTCCAATTTTTTTGAATCTTGTTTTCAGTTGTTCAGGGAGAGGGCCAAAGCCCTGTGAATTGTCCTACTAAAGTCCGGTCTGCCAATGAGACGATCACACTCATGGGTTGATCTGGAGGCAAAGCAATAACTGGAACCTCTTCTAGCTTTCTGACGAATTTTGGGATAGCTTCGGCTACTTTCTTCTTCCCTTGGGAAATTATTAGTCCTTTGAAAGTTGCTTCATCAGTGGAGGCTGGAGGGGGAGGCCGCGGCTCACCGCCTCCAGAAGAGCTCATCTCAATCCAAGTAGGGTTCTGAACCCCACAAATGGGGACTGGATCAGAGAGGAACGAGGGTCCCTTTGGGCACCAGA
Organism: Picea abies; assembly: GCA_900067695.1. Classification (NCBI taxonomy): domain Eukaryota; kingdom Viridiplantae; phylum Streptophyta; class Pinopsida; order Pinales; family Pinaceae; genus Picea; species Picea abies. Next base: position 8,329 of record CBVK0100728974.1, read on the forward strand.
GCAGATCTCAGGAAGGCCCTGATCCTGAGGCACAATGCTAGGATCCAAAATCACAGTAGGGGGTTGGATCGAGTTGCTCGCCTCGAATCTGGAGATTCCCCAAGGGCACCAGGCCTCGGCCCTCAGATCTGTGCCTGATCGTTGTGTTGTGATTCCCTGCGCCTGATCGCTGATGTTTTCATATTTTTAAATTTTATTTTTATTATTATAGTTGAGAGCTATTAACAACTAAGTTATCATAGGTTTTAAAAACCATACTATATGAAACTCAATGATTTTAAGTTATACTATGCAAATGTTTTTATAACACAATGTTTCATAAGTTTTATTTTTATTTTTATTATTTTATTATACTTTTAAATTTTATTTTAATTATTTATTTGTATTATTATAACTGAGAGTTATATATTTAGGATAGGTTCTCCAACTGTAGAAAATGGTTATATATTTAGGATAGGTCCTCCCAATGTGGAAAATGCTATATATTTAGGATAGGTTCTCCCAATGTGGAAAATGCTTAGAATCTCTTTTTAAAGGAAAATTTTAAATTTAAATCTTTGATTTAGAATTTAAGATATCTTTAGTATGTATGTTTAATACAGATGATTCAAAATAAAGAGAATGATAAGAACCCCACAAAAAGGAATAGAAACAAAAAAAAATTTAACAAAAGGTAATGCATCCTCCCATTCAAAAATTTACACAAGTATCGATAGAACACAAACCTGGAGATACCTCACTAAAGGTAAAGTCGAAAGAATCCCTAACACAAACCTGGAGATACCTCACTAAAGGTAAAGTCGAAAGAATCCCTAATCTAGTGTCGAACAAGCCGCACACACATGGCAAATCACTTCCAATGCATAGAGAAATTTATTTACTAGAAGAAGTCACAAATTTGTACATGAAAGAGAGCTTGTGATTTTACTGCGAATGAAACAATGCCGTAATTATGGGCCGAAACACATACCCTAGGTTCTCAAGATTATGGTTTGCACTGTGTGAAAATCGTGCCCTAGATCAGAAACCACACCAACCGTCAAATATGTTGAAATACAACCTAAAATTAGGCACACACAAGTGATGTCGCTATGACAACAACGAATGAAAAAATAACCAACAATCCTCTCCAAAAATGTGCCCTAGGTACACAAGATAGATATACTCAAACACGTGGTTTGTTGGAAAGATTTAGGGTCCACCAACATAAACAAAAAAAATGGTTGTGAAGGGACCGCGACAAGGCCAAAACAGGGCCAGAAGTTTTGTCCCAAAATTCTTCTCTTAAATATCAACCAAGAAAGAGCGCGAAAAATGAACCATGCAAGCACAAATTTTCCCTAAAATAGACACTACAACCCCAAAACAATACCAAAATTCATCACAGAAAGGGAAGATTTGAGAGAAGGCAGGGAGAAACATTTCTGAAAGAAATTTTCGCTGTTGTAGCTCAAAGAACCAAAAAAAATAAAACAACAACAGAAAAATACTCCCTAAAACAGATCTGCAAAGAGTCTAGGGCAAAACCAATTTGTAGCAGGTCAAACACCAAAACTGTATTTCCATTTGAAACATTGTCTCCAAACAAAGTGCAGAAAACAGACACGCTACAACAGTATGCAAAATATCAGAGATGTGCAAGATAATTGATTTAAAATGTGTTGTAATAGATTAAAAATATAAATATTTTGGAAAAGAGTTCATAAATCAACATTTTTTTACTTCCTCTTGGAATGGGTGAAAAAAAATGGATATCAACGACTTTGAGCTAAAAATGAGTTTTACTCAAACTAACTCTAAAAATCTATGTCTTCTGGAAAAAAGTTCAAAAATCAGCAGTTCTTCACTTCCTCTTCAAATGGGCGAAAAATATTTGATATCAACAATGAGTCTGAGCACAAGTGAGCAAGGCCAAGAAGACTTAATATTGCAACTCTAATACAATGTTGAATTTATAATGCTACAACCATCAGGAATGTAGATTGTCGACATAATGATCACATGAACTACCCTACCCTAGAACACAAGATAGGCCAGGTACCAGCAATAACCAAATAAATCAATAAATCACATTATTATAACCCACATGACGAATAGAAATGAGGCAAAGCCTCGAGTATATAGATGACTAACTGCTCCCAAACCTTTAAAACATGGGAATTCAAGCATAACTACTAACCACTATTATGGGCTATAACTGTATAACTGTCAACTAAGGGTGAGTCATAAATGGCAATAAGATCCAGTAGGGATACAAGTCAAAATTAGCCAACATATCTCTATCACTAATAGGGTTGGGACTTATAAATTTCAAAATTATAATTTAAGAATGAAAATAAATAAAAATAAATGATAAACAATTAACATTCATAGGCCACCAATTTTTTCATGGTTTAATGACAAACAAAATGAATCAATTAAGGCCATTTGAAATTATGTGACCAAATAAAATAAAATAAAGTTAATAGCAAAGTAAAGGCCATTTGAAATGAAGTGACCAAATAAAATAAAATAAAGTTAATATCAAAGTAATGACTAGAATTTGTATCTTCTAACTTCTTATTTCAGAGTTTGTAGTTTGTCGAGGATTACATTAATGAAAATCTCGACATGTGCTAACCCCGCCTGTACCTCATTTCACAAGTTTCATTCGAAATGAACTGCAAATTTGTGAAAACCTCTAATGTAGTAATTCCATTGTACAAGAAAAATTATTAATCAGGTAGACTTGTAATGTTGGACTAGGCTGTAAGTTTTCAATCCAGATAACTCTACGGTGTAATAAACCCAATATGTAGAAAACTAAAGGTTCTTTCGTTACAATGACATAAACTTGTTTTGCCTTGAAGAATAACAATGAAATCATCTTTCCTTTAAGCTAGTAGCCCTTGTGCATGTACATTCTTGTACCACTAATAAAGTAGGTTGATTGGACTAGAAGAGTACATCTAGTGTAGTACTAAATGGGCGTGCGAAAGAAACTCCTACAACAACACTAAAAACAACAGAAAAACATAAAGAACTTAAGTCTAGCTAAAAGAAAAAAACTAGATGTCTAGCTACAAGAAAATATCAAATAATTTCTGTTGACAACAACATATAAAATAAGGTGCCAGTGCAGGAAAGATGCCAGAAGTTGATATGTCTCAATGCCAAGCATAAGAAAAGATGTCAAGCTCTATTCGAGCTACAATTAATTGTTAAGGTGTCAGGGGACTGTGATATAGGGTCCTCATTGGAGTCTTTATTAATGGTAAAAGGGGCAAAGCACTTGCGGATAATATCCTCTATGGAGTGGTCAGGGCTGAGAGGACCTATATGCATGATCTTGGGAAAACACAACAGTGAGAAAGCCAAGTATCCTAATATGCACAGACCTGTGGAAAAAACTCTAGATGGAAGCTTCGCTACTCAAACGACTTTAGGAGTAATGCGTTGGACAGTAGTTAGGGATGAGGGGGGCAACTTTGGAGCCACACATTGCTGATCTATATTTTCGATAGCTGATATATGTATCGAGTTCTAGAATGACATCTCTTCAGGGGAGGTCAATCAAGCCCTCCCTTCCGCCAGGGTCAACACCAAGTTGTCGAAAGGAAGATCGAGCACGCACTAATCTAGAATCCAAACTATCATGGATCTCGTCCTACCGCTTGTTGTCTTGATCTGTTGGGACAAACAAGAAGTGTCACGTGATCCTCCTAAAAGTCTCTCTTAGGGGTGGGGCACAAAGAGACTGAAATTTTGCACAAAGACTTCTTAGGGGTGGGGCACAAAGACACTAAAATTTTGCACGAAGACTTCACCCATGAAGAGAGCAAGGCATCTATGATATCGGTAGCTCCCTGACTCCTATTGGGAAATAGTATCTCATAGTACATGGGGCATTGGAAAATGAAATGCTCAGTGCAAGAAAGATGCAAAAAGTTGATGTCTCAATGTCAAGCATAAGAAAAGATGTCAAGCTCTATTGGAGCTAAAATTCATTGTTAAGGTGTGAGGGGACCATGATATAGGGTCCTCATTGGAGTCTTTATTAATGGTGAAAGGGGAAAACCACTTGCAGATAATATCCTCTATGGAGTGTTCGGGGCCGAGAGGACCTATATGCATGATCGTGGGGCAACACAACAGTGAGGATGCTAGCTATCATAATATGCAAGGACTTGTGGAAAAAACTCTAGATGGAAGCTTGGCTACTCAAATGACTTTGGGAGTAATGCATTGGATGGTGGTTAGGGATGAGGGGGGGCGACTTTTGAGCCACACATTGTTGATCTATATTTTCGATAGCTGATATATGTATCGAGTTCAGGAAGGACATCTCTTCATGGAAGGTCAATCAAGCCCTCCCTTATGTCGGGGTCAAGACCAAGTTGTCGAAAGGAAGATTGAGCACGCACTAATCTAGAATCTAAACTATCATGGATCTCGTCCTACCACTTGTTGTCTTATTATGTTGGGACAAACAATAAGTGTGACGTGATCCTCCTAAAAGTCTCTCTTAGGGGTGAGGTACAAAGAGATTGAAATTTTACACAAAGACTTCTTAGGGGTGGAGCACAAAGACACTAAAATTTTGCACAAAGAATTCACCCATGAAGAGAGCAAGGCATCTATGATATCAATATCTCCTTGACTCCTATTGGGAAATAGTATCTCATAGTACATGGGGCATTGGAAAATGAAATTCTCCTTCATCTTTGGCTCCTATAAGTGGCATAACTAGCAAACCCTGTCAAGGTGAGGGATGTGGTTATCTCTCGGACCAAGTTGTCTAAACGAAGATCAAACACTAATCTAGAATATGATCTATCATGGATCTCATCCTACCGCTTGTTGTTTTGATTGGTTGGGACAACCAAGAAGTGTGACGTGAACCTCCTTGAAGTCTCTGTCAGGGGTGGGGAACACAGACACTAAAATTTTGCACAAAGACTTCACCCATGAAGAAAGCAAGGTATCTATGATATCAATATCTCCCTAACTTATGTTGGGAAATAGTATCTCATAATACATGGGGCATTGCAAAATGAAATGCCCCTTCGTCTCTGGCTCCTATAAGTGGGATAACTAGCAAACCCTGTCAAGGTGAGGGATGTGGTTATTTGTCTCTGTTATCGCACGGTTTGTAGGAAAGGTCCAAGATCTTGAGTCAGGGCTTGAAACCGGCGTAATATCTATGATATCAATATCTCCCTAACTTATGTTGGAAAATAGTATCTCATAATACATGGGGCATTGCAAAATGAAATTCTCCTTCGTCTCTGGCTCCTATAAGTGGGATAACTAGCAAACCCTGTCAAGGTGAGGGATGTGGTTATTTGTCTCAATCCAAATTCTACAGGAACCCACTGAACACTGACTAAGGGGGATCCTAAGGGGATGCATCCAATGTCTATGAGTGTATGCACATCGTACAGTAAAAACATATCTCAGCTCTAAAAAGTGCTCAAAATAAAAGACCATCTTCCCTCCATGAGGCATTATCAAGGTGACCTAGATATACTCTATAAAATGTCCTCTCTAATTTCGTAGATGACATCTTAATTGTTACCTCTTGAACCTACAATTCAAAAGATAAACCCAATTGTCAAGTACAAACCTTAGGGCAACTTGAGGACATCACCCATTATCACCTCACTAATCATCCTCCTCACTAGGTGTCACTTTAGGTCAGCTCTCCTATGGTGCAAGGGAGGAATCCCTAACAAGACTAAAAATTTGTCCTTTAGATGCTGAAATAATAACCAGATTCACAAAATGATAAAGTTTGTCTTTTAAGATATAAACTAAAAATCCAAGCAAGACCTATTGCTCTTGTCCTTGGGATATGGAGTGAATGCCACAAATGGAACTTAAGTGGAATAAGAAGACGTGATAAAACCACCAAATAACAAGTATTCTTAGAAATGCCAGATCGGATATATATATGTAACAACCACATGAAATGCTCAACAAAGACACAACAACACATACACAAACTTCTCATATGCCACATAAGATATCAAAGACGAGATTAGAGTCACTGACACAACCCTTCTATTGAATGAACAACTACTTAATACATCATAATTCAAATCTGATATCAATGGAGAGAAGATGGTTTTAACACCACACTTTAGCCTCCTCTTCTAGCAAAGAAGAGGCCACAATACATAAATACATGAAGATATGACAACAATACATAAATAGAAGCCTTACATACACATCAAATACATGAAAATGGAAGAAAATCTAAGCTCCAATACATCAAACCCTTCCTGCCTTGCCTACAAAAAACATTGGTCTTGGCATTAAGGAGGTTTCCTCCTCTTCGACTTCTACTTAGCAAAGGAGAGAGAGAGAGGAAGTTGAAGAGACACAATTTCCTAGAGAATCGAGCTACAAGATAGAGTAGCAGCCAAAGGGAAAGGCATGAATCCAAAGGAGGGGAGATCCCAACGTGGGAAACAAGCATGCATCCCAAGAAATATCAACATTAAAAGAGGGTCATACAACTAGTGTTTGGCACTGAAATCGAGGCATCCTTTCTGCTGAAGATAGGCATGTTTTCCAAGGCGCTAAGAGACAAAACTTTTTACAGCTAGGTGCAACTATTAAGCATAGCAATCGAGGACATATTTGTTGCCAGAAGAAGGTCGTACAATACAGTCATACAACAAAAATAGTGGCATGGATTTCGAGTCAGAAATTAGGTGCATTTTTTTTAGGGCCATTGGCACAGATTTTGAGGAAGTATGTTGGTTTTGTTTACTAGTTATTGTTGTACATTTTATGTTGATAATGTTGCTGCTGTAAAACTCGAAATTTTCCTAAGATATCAATAAGAAAAATATCTCATAGACTGGTTTTTCCCTTGACAGTTTTTCGGGGCATTACCCAGAAATTTCATGTGTTCAATGTGGTGAATGTGTTGTTGTTCA
>CBVK0100728983.1:0-10523 GCA_900067695.1 Picea abies
AAGGACCTCTGAATCAGGAAGATAATCAGGCTCCACAACCAACACCAAGAAGCATACTCAATTAGTAGATTCTTCCATTTAATAAAATAATCCTTGGTACTTCTGTTTCTCAACCTTTTCTCTCTAACCTCCAAGACATCTTCAAGAAATAAAATAAGTTGTCCCTCCTCATCAAGTGGTGGTAGCTCCTCTATAACTGTTACTTTTTTACCCTATTCCTTATTCAATCATGACATGTGGAATACATTATGAAGTTTTCTCCCCGATGGAAATTCAATCTCATATGCTACCTCCTTAATTCTTCTACTCACCCTGTAAGGACCATAAAAAATAGGCTTGAGTTTTTCAACACCATTTTTCTTTATTGAGGTTTGGTGGTATGGATGTAACCTCAAATAGACCAAGTCTCCCACCTAGGATATATGCTCTACCCTATTTGTATGTATATATATATATATATATATATATATATATATATATATATATATATATATATATATATATATATATATATATCCCTCTGCAAATGGTCCTTAAGATCCTTAATAATCTCTTGACTTTCTTCGACCCAATCCTTATCCATAGGAGCCATGTTGTCCCCAAGAAGAACCTCCATGAAGGTAAGTGTATCATAGCCATGTAATTCCTTGAAGGGTGTCATGCTAATGGACATGTGATGGGTAGTGTTATATCAAAATTCCCCTAGATGAATCCATTTAACCCATGCTCTCTATTTTCATGCCACATAATTCCTGAGGTATCCTTCCACCCATTGATTAACTATTTTTTTTCCATCATTATGGGGGTGGTAACTCATGCTAGGAGTCAATTTAGTGCCCACAATTCTGAACAAATCCTGCCAGAAAGTGCTCATCAACCTATTATCCATGTCACTCACGATATTCTTTGGAAACTCGTGTAATATGAAAACCTCTCCAAAGAACAATTATGTTACCTGAGATGTGCTATAATCCATGGATATCACGAAGAAATGTGAAAACTTGGTCAAGATATCCACAAATACAAAAATTCCATCCTTGCTTTGCACTGTAGGTAACCCTGTCATAAAATCCATAGATAGGATTTCCCATTTACATACTAGGATGGGAAGTGGTTAAAATTAACCTATCGAATGGTTATGTTTTACCTTGTTTTTCTGAAAAATTGTTCATTCTCTAACATAACGCATGAAATCTTCTTTGAGGCCCTTCCATGCAAACCTCTCTCTAATATGCCTGTAAATTTTGAGGAACCCTTGCTGCCCAACTGGTGGTGAATCATGAAATGTCTTTAGCACCGTTTCTTTGAATTTGGATTATGGTACTATATACATTCTTCCCTTGTAGTAGAAAGTTAATATAAGATCCATAATCGCTCATCCTAAATTTTCCCATCCATAAGCTCACAAACAAACTTATTTTTTGAGTACTCTACTAGTAGATGTGATTTCCATTCAACCAAAATTCTTGACAAAGTGTAAGTTGTAGGCCTCCTATACAATGCATCTACTACAACATTATTATCCTCTTTGAAAAACTCTATGTCAAAATCATAGGCTTGGATTTTTCTTACCACTTCTGTTGCATTTCATTGAGATCCTTTTGCTCCAAAAATTATTTGAGTCTATTGTGATATGTTCTGACTATAAACGTCAATCCCACCAAGTATCATCTAAACTTAGCCAGCGCATGCATGATAGATAGCATATCCTTATCATAAATAGTGTATAATAACTCAGATCCGCTTAGCTTTATTCATTAAGAATAAATGGGATTCATGTTATGCATGAGGACCACCCTAATTCCTTCCCTCGATGTGTCACACTCTAGTATAAATGGATGAGAAAAATATTTTAATTCTAGGATCGAAAAAGTGCTCACGACCTTCTTCATTTTTTCAAAAGTTTGATGGGACACTTCTATCCACTTAAATGCTCCTTTCCTAGTTATATTAGTCAAGGGAGCACAAATATGTTTTAACCCTTTAAAAAATATCCTATATTAGGTGAAAATACCGAGAAATACTCATAGTTCCATGATGTTTCATGGTGTTTGCCAATCCAATATGGTTTGTATCTTCTCTTGATGAACCTGTACCCACTTTCCTCCAATAATGTGCCCCAAATATAATACTTCTATCATCCCAAAATCACATTTAGACTCCTTGGAATACAAGGATTTCTCCTCCATGATGATCAAAATTTGATGCAGATGCTTGATGTTATCCTCGCAATTTTTTCTATAGATTAACATATCAACAAAGAAGACCAAGAGATAATTCCTCAACTACTTATTGAATATGTGGTTCATGAAAGATTTAAATGTAGTTGGTTCTTTATTTATCTCAAAATGAATAACTAAAGACTCATAATGGCCATGGTGGCAGCTGAAGTTCGTTTTGTCGATATCATGTTCCCTCACCCGAATGTGATTCTATCTTCAATGAAGATCAATCTTTGAAAAGTACACTGTGCCATGGAGCTCATCAAGGAACTCATCAATCCTCAAAATGTGATATGTTTTTAGTTTTTATTGTCTTCTTGTTTAGTGTCATGTATTCAATGCACATTCTCATGGTGCCATATTTCTTCTTAACCAACACAATTGAATATGCAAATGGGCTTGAGTTAGGCCTAATGTGACCCATAGCCACGAAATTTTTAATTTCCTTTTCAATTTCATCCTTAAACATTTTTGGGTGTCGGTAAGGTGTGGTGATGACCATTTTAGCTGCTTCTTCTATCTCAATGATGTGCTCAAAATCCCTATCAAGTGGTTTCCTTGGAGGAATTTTCCCAAATACCCTTTCATGTTTGCCAAGTATCCTTTGTATGTCTTCTGAATAGTGTTGAAACCCTTCCTGATTGGTTTTCACTAAAACTAAACATGTTGCTGCATAAGATAGGTCCTCCTACCTAAATATAGCCTCCATGCACTTTTTTGAAATTACCTTCAGACAATTATTTTTCATTCCCTTCAATGTCACCCTCTTTCCTTATTTAAAATTGAAGGACATCTCCATGGTTTTGTAATTTGTAGTAATAGGACATAAGGTGATAAGTCATTGAAACCCAACTATAAAATTAGTGTCTGGAAGGTCCATAACATAGAGATCATGTGTCAAATTATATCATCCCAAGGTAAGATTCATCTATGGAATAGAACTATCACATGAAATGGTGTGTCCCCCTACTACCTCTACTAACAATCCCTCAAAATCAATAGTAAGGAGGTTTCTCCTTCTTACCAAAGCAACATCAATAAATTTGTGGGGATCCCCACCATAGATAAGTACTATGACCCTTTGTCCTTGGAGGACTCATTTCATCCTAAAGGTGTTGAATTTTGGTACCCCATTGATCGATGCAATAACAGCCTTCTTAATCCCTACCTGGTTTCACATTGGCTCCTCTTCTTCTTCCCCATGCATGGGCTCCTCTTTAGTTTGGGTAACTTCAATATTTTGAATGTGTCCTACATCATCTTCCTCTTCATTTTTGGAAAGAAGCTCAATGTAGTGGATCTTCCCCTTTAGCATGCATCTATGCCCCAATTCCCATGGTTCTTTACAAGTTTAGCATACTTGTTTTCTTCTCAACTCCCTTTTGGTTGCTTCATCCAATTTCCCTTTAAATTTGTCTACAAGCCTTTGATGTTTTACCCTTAGAGTAGTTGGTGGCCTTATAATAATTTTTTTTTTTGAAACTTCCCCCTCCAAGTCCCTAGTCTTCCAAATTGCATTTTGAAGGGTAGTAGGCTTAGAAGCCTTGAACCATCCACACAATGGATTTGTCATCCCCTTAGAAAATATCATCATCAAATTGGGTTCTGACACTTCTGAAACCATGAATACTAGCCTCTGAAAATATTCAATGAATGCCTCTTATTGGAACACATGTATTATTTTAAATACTCCTAATATCAAATATTTCGAAGCCACCTACTTTCCAAATAACGAAATGCTAACTATAAATCTAAATTATCGGATTTTGGGATTTCATAGATCTAATGATCCAACATGTCAAAACTCTCAATATCCCGATATGTGAAATAGTGATATTGTGGTTAAGTTTAATAATGATCATCGAATAATAAGCAATGATTATCACTAATTCAATACATCGCACTTTTGTGATCCGGGAAGTCATGCCTCGGAAGACTTACAAATGTCCCAATATGCAAAGTTGCGAAAATGGTTTAAGATAAATATGGTTAATTACACCATAATGAGAATTAAGCCTTAGTTAATCATTATCACAATTTTGCGACTCAAGAGTTTTTTCCTCGAAGCAACGCGTTTGTAACCCCAATACCCGAGGTCTTGAAATTCATTAATTGTTCATGGTTAATTAAAAATGTAAAGTCTAATCAGAGTTAATCAACCCAAATCGCAATATTGTGATTTTGGGGTTCATGGTTCAAGTTTAAGAGTAAAATTATATGAGACTATGAACATTGAAAAAAGGGATTAAGGACTAAACGCACTTAATTAAAGGGCTAAACTGGATTAATTAATACCTTAAACAACTTTTAACCTGTCCCATCTACGGATAAAGATTTAAACATTTTTTCAATTTTCCCAAGTCACGAATTATCAAACACTTATGAAATTTATAAGAAAGTTAGTGAAATGATTGATAGTAAGATCCTGTTTTATGAATAAATCTTTCTATTAAATGCTTTAAAACGTTGTATCATCAAGGACTCACATAGACTTGAGTGCTCAAAGCACAAGGATTTCCGTCATTATTTTAAAAAAATGCCTTTCTAATTCTTACAGAGCTGGTTTACCGAGATAACCTTTGTCTGTGTTTTCATTTTCGGTGATAGGAGATCTAATTGCAAGGTTTTATATCATGGCTCCATTGAAAGCGCCCAAGACAACTGGTGGAAATTCATGTCAGGGTTAAGATATTATTTTCGATACCTTGCCTAGAAGCATCAACATTGTCAAAACATGGACACATGTCTCCAACCTTCTGCAATTTGAGCTGATAACTTATCCAGACGATTCCAGTGATAATGAAAAAGACGACTTATCCAACAAATATAAAATTGTCACTCAATCGGAGATACAAAAGGTAGAAGCAAGACTGTGGATTTTTCCCTATTTTGATATGATTAGATGGGTGTTGGACCATGTAGATATCCCGACTAGGAAAATATTCAATGAGCAGAAGAGGGTGATTGGGACATTCAGGCTAGAGTATCTACAGGAAATGTACAAATTATCTCCCACACCAAACTTTACTCACAATGCCGAATTCTTAGAGGGCTTCAAAAAGAAGGAATGTGAGAAATTTGGGAAAATTTTATTTGACCTGATCAAAGATTGGTGTTCGCATCCCGTGAAATTCAGAGCCGACTCTAATGGAATTTATTCAATCTCATTGTTGGAGCCCCAATTCATGTATATTGAAATGATGGTCTATAGACTCTTTGGGAAGGAGGAAATTGCTCACTTTTTTCTCCCATGGGTACCACTCATTCACATAGTAGCTGAGGGATTCTCTTTTGACTGGGCCAAATTGTTGTCAGACAGTCTGGCCAGCCGAATCACAAAATATTGAGCACAAATGGTGAGTGGGAAAGCATATTCATTTTTTATGTCTGCTTACATTATGGATGTTATTTTCTTCATGACACCTTTCCCATTAATGAGCTGGAGCTGGACTCCAACCAATGAAGAGCCTATTAATGTGTACCACTCAAAACTTTGGGAAGATAAAGAAAAATAATTCTTCTATGATATTTTTAACTGGATAATGGTACCAATGCATGTCTCTATCTTCGGTCATCCTCCTCCCAGGATTTCAGATAAAATCATGGCCAACCTAAGTAGCATGGCAGACTAGTATATAGAAGAAAAGGTTTTGCACATTAGGGTTTATGGCAGCTTTGTTCCCCCATATGCTTTGTCGTTGTTCTTGCCAGATAAGCTAGTACGTTGCCATATCATGAGACAAACTATGCTCGGTGGGATAAGAAAAGAGCTCAAAGGATTATCGAAGAAGGTATGGCCCAGGGATGATTTTAAGGATGGAAATTTATTTTAAAATGTAGAAACCTTGTCAAATCTTACTAATCCTTCATATGCCAACTATAAAATGTTTGGTGATATTTTTGTAAAATATTCAAATGTATAAGGATTTTATATAGTTTGTATAAAATTTTAGTGATTTTTAAAGTAAAATAATTTTATCCTTTAGAATCTGGGCGAATCATTTTTAGAATAACGAATCATTGTTTGGGAAAAACATGGAGAATTAGCCCACGAGTGAAATTTAGCCCCTAAAATCATCCTTGGTATGGCCACCCTTTCCCATTCACATTGGTACATATTCTTTATTAGATTTCGACCATGCCAAAGCGGAGGCCACGACCTTGGAAGAAATGAAATTAGTAGACATTGATTTTAAGAAACATGACCCTAACAAGGTTGTGAGTAATCACATGGAGATTTGTGGTCTGAAGAGATATGAGCATGAAGACTCACGTCATGATGAGGTCCTAATATGAAGTATTAAGTTAGATTCAAGCTCTGCTCCCCGGAGATATGGTCGATTTCTATAAATTCTAGGAGCACTGGAGAAGTTTCCTCTCAAAAGTTTTACAGGGTAGAGCCTCAAAACCTTCGAGTACACAGCAAGCAGAAGATGAAGGTTCAATGGACGTAAACCCTAGAAAACAAGAGACTCAAGAAAATATAGAGGAAACTGAGACCTCGAATCAGGAAGATGAGGTCCCCAACCTAGAAGAAGGAAACCCAAAGATAGTTACCCCGGGAAAACAAAGATCTAGAGAAAGCTAGAGTAGTTGATCAATAGGAAATCAAACAACTCAAATCCGATCTCCAGCAGATGCGTCATTCGGCACAAATAAGCCAGACACACGTAAATCAATAGGAGGAGATAATAAAACAACTGCAATCTAAATTAGTTTCTGCTAAAAGCCAGGTCATAGACGTAACGATATTCCAATCCCAAGCCACGAAAAATATGAAAGAAGGTAGAAGTAGCTCAACAAGATCTACTTTCTAAAGTAGAAACCATCCAAGATCATTTTCAGAAAATAGAACAAGTGATAAAGGATATCTCCTTGAGAGAAAGAGAAGCTGGGGAAGCTCGGGTTTCTTTCCAGCAGGCTATTATAGCAACTGTGAAAGAAGAGAAGGCCATCAGTTACAGGTTGTCTATCCCAAAGAAAACTAGAGGTAACATCTTACTAAAGGCATGGGATCATAATATATCCGAGAGAATAAAAAGAGCTAAATACATGAGGGATTCTTGTGAAGAAATATTCATCTTGATAAATAAAAATTCGTTAGATCTTGATAAGGAAAGTAGTGATGGAACACTGGGAAAAATTGACATAGCCAAACACCTGCTAGATGTTAAGGAAAATTTAGAAAAGGAACAAGTTGAACTATCCCAGATAAGTCAGGTCGATATTGCCCAAGTGGATAAATGGTTAATCAAACCAATCTTACAATTTTGTTCTATCATCACAAAAGATCGACAAGTAGGAAGAAGGTTGCCATAGTTGGCAAATAATTGTTACACTTTCAAGGCGAACAACCAAGAGAAACCTTCCAAGTTGATAGCCCAGTTGATAGAAAGGTGTGTCAATTGTATTGAGAATGGGAAAGGGAAATCTTCTGGAGGAAAATAGTAAAATATGTCTATTCCATCCTATTTTTGGAGCTGGAGAACAAGAAAATAAGATGCCCTACCTGCATGGAAGAAAACAAGAGACAAGGAAGTGAAACGCTTCATTTTTCTATTTGTAACTGAAACTTTTAGAATGATTAGAATTCAAAGCATTTTAATCTTGTATAAATATACATTTTGAAAACAGAACAATGGATATTTTTTTTGGGACGATTATAATAGAGAAATTTTCTTTCACCGTAATGAATACAAAAGCAATTTGGAGACTCCATATTTCATGAAGATTGATTTATGTGTTTCCTCTTCTATTTCACATCTAGTTTCATTTCTTATATATATGTATATCTTTGATGAATTCTTAGATGCATTTTAGTACAACCTCTACTGTGGTGATCAATTATTTTTAGTCATCTAATCATTTACAGTCTTTCCTCTGTATCGACTATCAATAGGTACAAGACCTATGAATTATTTAGATCTCTATATCTTATGCTTCATTAAAGTTTTTCTTGTCTATTTTCTTCTTCTATCACAAGGTGAGATTCTTCCTTGATTGAAGCCTCACATTGTTAACAACTTCATGTTTTCTTTCAATTCATGCATGAGTTTTCAAAGTTAACTCAGTTACTGGAAAAGGCCTTTGGATTTGTTATGTTATCATTTCAAGTTTGGGAATATTTCTCATATAATCTAAGAGTAAAATAAAGAAACCCTTTAAAACTTTGTTCCTTCATGATTGTTCCTATTGCAAGATAGTTGAACGTTGAACCCAGTCTCTCAGATCAAACTAGCATTGCTTTAAACCTTTTTAATACCATCCTAAAAATTTCCACCACCTGGATTGAACTTGAGCGTTCATGGGAAGCCATTGAATGTGACATAAGTGTTCTGGAATAGTTGGACGCCAGACAAGGACAATTCAGAAATCATCCATAGTTTGTTTTCTTGAAAGTTGTTTTTCCTTCCTTTTATATCATACACCCTCTTTTTGGATGCCTATTCTCTATACTTCATAGCCTTAAGTACAGAATATGGAACAACACGTCCATTGATTTTTTCTTCCTAAGTTGTGTTAGCTCATGGAAATGAAGTTCTATATCTCCCTGGCCAAACCTATCTACGATTCTCTATGTGAAATATGCATATGAAGTAATGTGTGCATGTCCAAAAGTATTAATCCCATGGTAGCACCACTCATGGGCCTTGCCTTCTAAGTATAAGGTGGACAATTTGATGGCATCCATCTCCATCATAGGATTTAACTGTAGATAAGCATCCAATTTATGTACCCATTCCTTTTAAGAATATTTGGCTACTCCATCGAAAGTGGGGATTTCCATTTTCCCTTCCTTGTGAGGCAGATCATTATTATTTATGTGAAATTCTCTAGGCCTTCCTCTATATTTGATTTCACAATACTCTCCCAAACAAACCTATCTCTTAAACCCTGCACTTAATGCTGCATACTCCCTCATATTCTTCAAAGTTGTCCTCTATATCCATACACCCTGGGACATTAGCATCATGTTCTTGTGTCTATAAAACATGGAATGTAAGGCTTGGGCATGACTCTAATACTCACTGGTAGCCTGTTGGTTTCACCCCCAAATAGACTTGGTCCCTCAATATGGATTCTATGACTAGTCTCTGTGTGATACCTCTCTCCTCCATGAGATCCACCAGCCCCACTGTTACCTTCATTGTTTTTTGGTTCTCTGTGTTCTGTGTTTCGTCACTATTGCCATGCTTTTTCATCGCAACTTTCCATAGTTTTGTGTCACATGTATGGCATCTATGTCATAATCTGTTGGTAAGTTTTTTACCTTGCACAGTTTGTCATCCCTATTGCAACAAAGTTTCATTGCTATTGCCATGCTTTATAAGGAAAACCTATCTTGATGGTGATGACACGTGGAGGGATAATATCGTAACTATTTCCATGAACACCTAGTTCGTGGATATAGTGACAAAAAATAGTCTTTGGTTTCATGGAAAGTGAGATAGATATGTGTGGCAATAGCAATGAAAAACTGTGGCAAACTTGGTTATATGTAGTAGTGTGATTATGTACCATCTTCATGAGAATACATGTAATCCTATCATGCCCTTCTTCCAATGTGTTAACCAAGCACTCTTGTCCCTGTTCAATAGTTGTCAAGGCTAATTTAAGAGTATCCTATCCTCTAGATAAGCACTCATGTGTCTCATCCAAATGGTGTTGCATGATAAACTGTATCTTATCAATGGAATGTTGTATTTCTAGTGTTATCATTGCCAATTCAATTGGCTACTCCTTTTCATTACCATTTCCTACTTCATGTCTTCCCCCCATATCTATTTATAGCTCATCAGTACCCTTATCTTTATTCTTCCTGTTGTACCCTCTCATAGGTAATTCCCCACAGGATGGGAGGATTCAAAAGTTTTGATGCCATTTTAATATCTGCAAGTGGATCTATGTGGATATTTTCCAAATTTTAATGTCTCTAGTTGAATGGTTGCCAAACAATTCACACTATATCTTGTTGAACTTGTGTTTGGGGTTTATTGTTTAGTTTTTTTTCTAAAATAGTTTTCAATGATAAATGAGATTTAAACAACAAGAATAGCCAAAAAACTCATATCTATATTTTATTTAATATATAAGATGACCTCAGTACAACAGAAGAGCATATATGGAAATAGATATATAAGAATGGAAGATGTGTTTGATAACACCTCCAATATACCATAGAAGAGAGAGATATAGGTGTTGCGCCTCTTTCGTCACCTTAGTGAGAAAAATATAGGTTCTTGCAAGCTTAGTCGGGTTTGCTAAGCAGGACAATTGTAAAGAAAAGGGTTAGAGAAAGAA